>JAHWFP010253298.1:0-14065 GCA_023313725.1 Lithobius niger
ATAGTGAGAAGCAGCGAGTGCCACCTCGTAAATAGGGAGGGGGGGGGGGGGGTATGTCACAGTGGGTGGTTTGTTAGTTATCATTTATTTCCACAATGATAGATGCACGTCGGACATTGTAAATAATGTAAATGTTGTAAATAAGCTTCTTGTGGTGGCCTGAGGAAGACAGGCGGACTATATTTTTACCATCTTTAGTCAAGCAGCATGTCGAAAATTCACCAATTTCGTGGAATTTGATTCGTGTTTTCAAGGAAAACTTTACCAAAAAAAGCAAAAAAGAGTATTTTGCCGGCCCTCCTGACAGGCCGGCTGAAAATTGTTTCTATTGCCCTTCGGAAACATAGATTACCAGTGTTTTTGTTGCATTCTTCCTGAAGGATGCTCTCTTGCTGGAGGATTCTTGAAATCGTCGCTAGATGGCCAGCTGCGCAACCCGGTCTGTTTGTGCTTCCGGTTGGGGAGGAGGGATAAGCTGCAGCGAGCAGTGGCTCCATCTGTGGAAAGCGCTCCTCCCTCCTATCTCTTCCCAAGGTCCACAGATGGAGCTACTGCTCGCTGCATCTTATCCCTTCCATTTCATGCCGGCGCTCCTCCCTCCTATCTCTTCCCAAGCTCCACAGATGGAGCTACTGCTCGCTTCATCTTATCCCTCCTCCCCAACCGGAAGCACAAACACGTGCGGGAAATTCAAACCAACTTCCCGTTTCTCCAAGTCAAAAGGCGTTTAACGCCCGAAGTGCCTGAGGAAGGTGGGAGATCTTACAAAAAGATAAAAGACCACCGAAAATTCGCACCTTGATTTGTGACGATCAAGGGAAACTTTTGGTAAATAGCGTACCATGTTCATTTAATTAGAGTTTAAAAGTGCTTTGGTGAGCCAATTGAAAGAATGGAAGGTGGCAAAGAAGCTCTCTTGAAAAGCTGATTGATTAAGTCCGATAGACGGGTTGCTTCCGTTCGACATGATTCAGTGGCAAGTTTTTCACGTAAGGTGTTGATGGCTGTGTGGATGACGTCAGCCTGAGAGGCGGCACGAAGGCCGAAGCATAGCAGCTTCTCATTGTCCTTAATTGCGGAAGGTATTTCGATTTTTCTTGGGATGAAAAGGGAAGATCAAGTTTTGTTTCAGTAGTGAGAAACTTGTTTTCTTTGTAGGTTTAGAAATTTCTTGGGTTTGCAGAACCTTCTACTAGGGGACGGAAAAATCAGTTTTCTTTGCCTGGCGGTGGCGGTTCCTGGTCGTGGATGAGGGGTTCATCTTTTTCTAGAAGGGTGCTGCCATTGCGAAGTAGTGTAGTTAGCAAGGTCGTGGATTGTCCAAGCAGTCTTGGCTTTTTCTTTTGTTGGTCTTGTTGGCTGTAACCAAAACCGGTAGCAAGGCCTTAGTTTACAGTTGGGGCAATAGATTCCGGTGGTGGTTTGTAGAGGAAAGCTGGCGGTACAACATTTTCAACTGTTTTGAGTAGGTGACAAAGAGGGATGGTTGAAGTTTCCTCGTCATTGTCTTCAACAGAGTCATCATTTGAGAAATGAGCGTGTCGTGAGGAATTCCGGAAGGAGTTGTTCAGGGCCGAAGCGGTGTCTAGATCCGAATCATCTTGAGTGTCAGAAGATGAGGAAGATGACGGAGAAGGAAGTCGACATTTGCGAGTTGGTGGTATCGGAGGTTTCCGGAAGGGCGAAGCTGGGGATGGCCTAGGCGTAGGCGCAGGGGCTGGCGAAGGCGAAGGGTTTGTTGAGTCGTAGGGCGGAGAAGTGCAAAGCCGCTTTGAAGATGGTCCTGCCAACATGTTGAGGTGTTTAACAGCAGGACTGGTGGAGATTAGCCAAGTTTTGGTGTAGAGCCGGGATGGCGAACCTATGGCACGTGTGCCCAAGCTGGCACGCAGGAGCTTTTCTAGTGGCACGCAATCCTTTCGAAAAATTAACGTTGATGACATATTTTTCTAACAAAATTAACACACGTGCAAGAAGTTACGGCAAGGCAGCTTTGATTTGCTTTTTTCTCCTCAAGTGGGAGCCGTACAATGCTCACATGAATTGTGGCATGAGTGAAATGGGAGACTCACGACCAACGTCTGAATTGGTAGCACGATTGTGTTATACAGCACTTTTAAGAATTGAATGATGAATTAAGGAAGTTGGACAACAGAGAGCAGCAGAAGTAGCCTTAAAACGCAAACTGACTGCAAAGCAGATCAACTTATATTTCAATGATGAAACAAACTTCCTTGAAACTTTACTGCCACGAAAAAGTTGGCATTTGCATTATTAGTGACATTTGAATCCAGCTACTATTGTGACCCAAGTATACTAGGCTTTACTCGCATATGAGGACTACCAATTCGACCACACGGAATTGCCTGCTGGTAGAGGGTAGCTAAGCAAGTATCAAAATGAAGCTAAGCACGTATGAATCGCACATCGAAAAATTAGCATCTCAGAACCAAGAACAGAAGTCGTACTGAAGTGACATGCACTGCTTTTTTTTCAAGCTAATTTTTGTCTTGTTGGCACTTGTGTAAAGAAAGGTTCGCCATCCCTGGTGTAGATAGTTTAATCAGTTTGCGGTGAAGGTGGCGTGGGCTTTTTTTTGTAGCTGAATTTTTTGATCGCACAATCCATGAGCTTGTGGACTTCTTTTGCAGTGAGTGAGTGGCTGTGGCATGAAGAGCGGGAATTTTGCGACGAAGCAGTAGATAAATTCAAGGGGACGTCACTGGTCGGGGTTTGGTGACATGAAGACGCCTATGATTTCCTACGTGGTTGGCCGCAAGGAATTGGTGAAATCGGTGCGGAAAGTGGCGTAGGTGATAACACATGATGTGATGAGGGTGGAGGCGAAGGCAAAGCGTCCCCAAAATTTCCGGGTCAGGAGGCGTAGGGCTGGCGGGCGAAGGTGCAGTCCTGGACGAGGGCTTGGCCGAAGATCTGGATCTTGCCATCAGGTACGGTATGAACTGAGGGCGAAGACAACAGACTTGGGCTTTCCAAAAGGGCGTAGGCGAAGGCGAGCTCGCGGGCGAAGGCGAAGCTGGAAGCGAGAGGAGCGAAGTGTCCGTTCGTTACGGGTGAAGGAAAAAAAGATGGCAGGCGGGAATCGCTAAGCTGCTTTTATAAGAGGGGTCGCGCATGCGCAGACCGGGTTGCACAGCTGGCCATCTAGCAACGATTTCAGGAATCCTCCAGCAAGAGAGCATCCTTCAGGAAGAATGCAACAAAAACACAGGTAATTTATGTTTCTGAAGGGCAACAGAAAATACAATTCTAGGTCTCAAAAAATGTCTAAAGAAATGTTGTCACCATTGGAACTGAAAGTTCTGACTGCAAGTTCATGGCCAAATTCTGGGCTTGGTGGCCCTTCAAGATATTACGGATAATCCGGGGCCATACCATAGTTTCCCCAAAAACCGTTTGTTTTTCCGTTATTGTTGTTTTTCTTTTTTCACTTCTCTTTTAGACATTTGCACTTAGAACATTACATCTTGCACAGGGTTACATACATAAATAAAACAAAATAAATAAAGTGAAGCCTCATTATTATTAAATAAACTCCTAACTGGAATTTAAATTACAGGGTTTTTTTTCACATTGATTTCATCCATTTTATTTTTTGTTGCTTGTGACCACTTTCATTTTGATTTCCGCCATTTATTGTATTGTGAAAAGGAGAATTTTGCTAGGTATTGGATATTCCTAAAATATTTTGCATGCCACAACTGACGTAAGCACGAGTACCACAGGTTCCCGAAAATGTGAGGGAAGGCTAAGGTCAAGCTTGAACCAGGGATACCTGGCACACGAGATAGTTGTGATAACCATCAAGCCACACCCCCCCCCCCTCCCCATTCTTTCTACAAGAAAATGAAGTAAATAAAAAATTCCCATCTTTTCTGGGATCCTGGGTTGTGGCAACACTATCAGGGTGGTGCTCTACTGAAAAACCAAGAAAATTCAGGGAGTTTATCAAGTCTGGAAAATTCAGGGAAAAATCTGGGGAATTTGATAAACATGCAAAGAAAGCCAGGGAATTTCAACATTTTCCAGAAAGTCTTTGTATCTAGAATAGCTAATTCGGATTTCACCTTTTACTTGTAAAACTTTCACTTTATTTCAGTAAAAATCCATATCCATTTTGTTTCATTTATGATAAAGCGAAAACTCCTTAGGCCTAAATAATATGGGATGTTACGTGTTAAGTGCGTTTCTAGTGTTGTTCAGATTATGGCTTCTGACTGTTTACAAATACCAATTATGGCAATACAATTTTTGCATTAGCAAGTTATGGTAGTTATAGCAGTTATGGCGATTTTAGTGAAATGTGAAAAACAATTTTCAGTCCTGCAATGCACCTTCCTTCGACCGAAAAAAAATCAGGGAAAAATGTCAGTATTGGTCTGGAAAACCCGGAAAAGTCAGGGAATTTCATTATGAAGTTTTCAATGCCACCCTGACTATGGATGAGGTTTAATCCTGTCTACTGGTCCTATCAGGAACTCAAATTTTGGTAAACTTTGGTTTGTACCTTTTGGGGAAGAGGATTATATACAACGCTTACACCAACTTGGAAGTTTCATATTTCTTCCGAACTGCCAATGTTCGGCTGAATTTACATTAGTTTTACAACTACGTCGTCCGCCTTCATCACGCACTGGGCAAGCTGCACACTACAGCTACATGACAATCATAACCGACAGTTGGCCCCACAGCACGTTTTTTTTAAAAAAAACTTTGTGATGTTGTTGTATTGTGCTGCTCACCCAGTGCCTGATGAAGGTGGAAGACGTAGTTGAAAAACTAATGTAAATTCAGCCGAAAATTTGCAGGTAAGAAGAAATTTGAAACTTGGCGTAAGCGTTGTAACCCCCTTCTCAATTCGTAAGTCAAGCCAAGTAAATTGCACCTTTTTCTGGAGAACAAACCAAAAATGATAGAAGATTTTGCAACAGTCTGCGGATTACCGAATTACAACGTTATTACAACTTAATTACAATATTTAAGCACGAGTCTGAAAAGTTAAAAATTATTACTCCCAAATTTTATGTCATCTCGAGTTTTAAATGAAAACACCCAAGCTCTTTAAATGCCACAAAATACCGGCAACCGGCGTCTACAGTGGCCAGAAAACGACATAACTAAGGAAAAACACACAGGACCATCACGCAGTGTGTTGGTCGTCGTGTGCGTTTTTCTTTAGTTATCTCTTTAAACGCCTATTTCTTTTTTAAAAAATATTAAAACGTCAATTTGCACTTTGAGAGTGTCCACCAATTTCGTAAGATCGATTTAAGTTTTCTTTTCTCATTCTCAAACATAAAATACTGTTCAGTATTCACAAATTTTTGTTGCTTTGAAGGGGATGGAAAGTTTCAGAGTTATAATTCGGAGAATTAATATATTTACCGCTCACTTTCACAAATAAGACAATGTCTACTACGTGCAAATTTTCAATGGCTGATTACCGTAAACGCCGGTGGATTAATAGCCCATGGGCTTACGCAGTTAATTTGGCCAAAATAGGGGGGGGGGGGTGGGCTTTAAATCAAGCATTATCAATTTTCTAACCTTTCTGGACATCTATTACAGAAAATTCAAAGCTTTTGAACGATCTCTGAAAGACCAATTTTTACATCCTTTTAATTGCTGTGAAGAAGGGAGGAGGCATAGGTGAGATATGCCTTGTGCAAGTGCTAGGAGCTAAAGGAAGAGTCCACTATTACTACAGGGAGGGAGAAGGGGCCAGTAAACATAACAACAAGCAGTACTATCTTTATTCACATCATATAATGTTTGGTTAATTTTTCGTAGAAAAAGCCCAATTTCACCTGGGGGGAGGTCAAAATTGGTTTCTATTGCCTAAAAAAAATATACACTACCTGTAAATTTAATTGCATTCAGTTCCTGAGTGCTGTTTACCATGGAGGATTTTTAATTCTCGCTATACGCCCAGCTCATCCGCCCATCTGCGCATGCGCAAGCATATGCAGACCCTCCATAAATAGGGCTACGGCAAAAGCCAGCCATCTACTTTTCCTCTCAATATGTCAGTCATGTGGTAACTCAAGAGGGGAGGTTGGGTGGGTATTTACAGGTAGTGTATATATTCTTTAGGCAATAGAAACCAATTTTGACCTCCCCCTACGTAAAATTGGGCTTTCTTCTTGCCGGTCAGAAAATATCCACTACCAGTAAATTTAATTGCATTTACAGTTGACCTTGTCAGTATAGGTGGCGGGCACAATCATGACAGGTTCCCAAGGGAGTGAGCTGGGTCCCAGAAATGGTTACAGGACAGGGCACTGTCACACCATTTCACGCAGTTTTGTGCCGCGAGGGCGTGCTGCAGTGGGATTGAACTCCCGGTCCGATGGTTGGTAGGGAGGTATAAAAACTAGAACGATGTATGGAAGTAGTGAAAGATGGTTACCTTGAGTTTATTCTTGATCCAAAATGGTTGAATGGTAGATAGATGGTGGCTGATTCATGTGGATAATTAAGGGTTGGAAAAAGGAATGTCCGGTCACATAGAATTTTCAGTAGTGAATAACATGTGAAGGGTCATTCCGGCCAGGATCCAGATGAAATTGTTTTAATTGAAAAAACTAAGTGATTATGGTCTGGAGGTGAATGAAAACGAATAGCCCTTGGCTTTAGATCTGCAGGTGATGCATGGTAGTGGGCGGGTGCGTTGGAGAGAGAGTTTCCTCATTTCGCTTTTGGCGGGTTGTAAGTAGGGCGCGTTATCCCATTGCCATATTTGGCGGGCAACATATTTTTCAGGAGGCATAGCCTGATTCGCCCTGATCCACTCTTGAGCGATGGCACAGTGCTCTTGACGCATGAGGTCAGGGAGTCTGGGTGGTGTAGATGGTGATACGTTAGAAGTTGGTTTGATGATGGTTGAACCAATCTGAAGTTGTAAGGGGGTTGAAGTGGTTTGGGTCGAACGATGAGACCGTGTGATTTTAGGTCTGATTGGGGGTTGAGGCCAATGAATCTTGAAGATCGGTTGGCGTTGGACAGTGTTTGGAAGTGGTGATAGTCGTCGGAATCTGGCATCCGCTAGTTCAACTCTTCGACGAAGGTGATTATTACTCGCTGTTAAATTCTCGATGTTAAGTTTGTAGGCGGAAATGATTTTTTTCAGCGTTTGCAAGTTTGTGTTTCAGGTGTTGGATATGAGATGCAACGGGGGCACAATTTTTCCTACGGCGAGATTGTTCTTTAATATTAAGGTCAAGACGGTGAAGAATTGCTTTCCGTAGAACCGACGAGTCACTAAAGTGTGGGTGTTCGGAATGTTTAGATGGCGTGGAGTTAAGTCCTAACGACGTGTCATGATCAACCGCAGGTCCTGTGACTGGAGCGATGGCAGTGTTAGTTTTTGCAGGTGAAACAGTGGCAACAGGTTTAGAATTAGGCTCAGTTGTTGAAGAAAATTTAGGAGTTGATGAAGGGTTGGTAGAAGTTGCGGATGAAGCGGTTGGGGACTCCAAACTGGGGGTTGAGATCATCGTCGAGTTTGCACAGTTCAACGCGCGATCACGAGCTTTCTTTTCCTTAATTTGTTGTGAACGTTTTTTGGCCGCACGGTTCTTCATACAAATGAGGGGTTAATCGTGGATAGGTATGGTAAGGTAAATCTTACATGGGTCGGTGTCGAAGTCACACTTCTGGTGAGATTGGCACGCAGTGTGACGGTCGTAAGGGGCCCTTTTTGAAACAATTGCGGCGCAAGTGCAGGTGTCGGGAATTCGGGCCAGGTCAAGGTTCCATCCCCGAATGAGGGTGTTGGACTTGCCGCCACAGAGCCTGGGCGGCATGTTTTAGAGGCGCACACAGGATAACATGAACAACGTACAGGATGTGATGAATGCGTTGAGGCGGGAAAGAGGGCTGTGCTGATTGGTGGGTTGACGAGCGAGCCGAGGGACTGTGTTGATGGATGAGGACAGGCGAGGTGAACGTTGACTAGGCCAACAGGTTGAAGGAGCGACGTGGTCGGTTGATAGCCGGTCGGTTGGCGCGAACGGACAGAAGTCTACAGTGTTTCATGAAGGAAGGGCCAGGAGTGCTGAGAAGTTCCAGAAACTCTGGGTGTAAGGTTGGATGCAGGTTTTGAAATGTTCAGTAGTGACAGGTTATCCATGTCCTGCAGGTAGTAACGGAAGAATGTTGTTACTGTGTAGAGTGGGTGGAAGCAAAAAATGGGAACATGCGTTCGAATGGCACACATGAAAAACTGTCGAGAGCCAGTTAATGGTTCATGAAGTTCAACATTGATTGACAAGGTCAACACGTTAGCCTGGAGTTGGGGCCGAGAGGGGTGGGTAAGAAGCAGCATTATGTGTGTGGGAAGCGGGCAGCTGTGGAGGAAAGGCCGTAGGTGTGTGATGGTCCTGAAGAGGCCGATTTGATGGATTAGTAGCCTTGTTGAATTGGAAGATTGCAAAGCCACTGATGATGATGGATCGAGGAGTGAACATCATTGCCAACATGGCTGCGCCAGTTTTCATGGCTCGGGGAACTTGGGCTTGTAAGGAGTCTTCGTAAGGGTTGGGCGATTGGCGTTCAAGTTGAGCAGGTGTAGAGTGTGGCGACGTGCTTCAAGGGCTAGTGCCGTGTAAAGCCGTCGTGGGAAGGACGATGTTGAGAAGTCGACGTAAATCCATTGAAGATGAGGTTGAGCGCCGTTTCTTCTTGTGGGGATGAGTGAGGAGGCAGAATGCGTCTGCGAGAACCGTTGACGGGAGGTGCAGTCCATTCCCGTACGTAAGAGGCGTTATGTGTAGATGGGGGGGGGGGGGGCCACCGATGGAGACAGGGTTGGTCTTGTCAGAAATTTGTTAGATTGCTCCTCCATGAGGCGACGAGTCATAGGTGGAAGTTCGTTATGTTGATGCCGGGATGTGGGTGACGAGGATCCATGGGAGGGTTAGACGAAGTTGGAGGAGCTAGACGAAATTGGCGTTGACCGTATGGAATCGGTGGTTGTGGATTGTAGAGTTGTTGTCGAGGTCGACGGTCGAACCGGTGTGAGGAACATAATGATGCACGGGTTTTCATGTGGAGGACTGGTTGGAGATGCGGCGGCCGTGTTAGACAAAAGTCTTACAACGAAAGTGTTGAAACGTACAGGGCTTACGACGAGTTCAAGGGCGAGGATCGAAGAGCAGCAGTGAAAGACGGCGGTGTCTTCAGGGTGTATTCGACGACGGATCTTCGGTATGTTCAGGTTGGGCCAGAAGATCAAGAGGTTGAAAGTCTTGCAGGAGAGTCTTCATGAGCGACTGTCTATGACGAAAGCTTGAGGAAAGAGAACCATTGGTGAAGGTGATTCAGTTCATTACGATGAAGAAGGGGGGGGGGGGGGCAACCCCGCGGGTATCATGGACATGAGAATTGACGCAGAGGAATTGGGCGATACCATGCGGAGAGTCTACGGAGGACAAGCCCTGGAGGGAAGGGCTGGTGGTCGTCAGTATCAGGAGTGAGAAGAAAGAGCTATAAGCGAGGGGTCGTCCGGTGAAGGGCTTCCGAAGAGAGGTCACGGGTTATTCACGTTCAGTTTAACAGAACGGAGGACTTTCGCTGATAGGTGTCAGGTGATGATGTTCTTGGGGAGAGGTCTTCTTCTTGGTGAAAGACAAAAGCGAAAGACGAAAGTTGACGGATGAGGGTGACAGTGACATGTCATAGACGGATCTTGAGAAGCAGTGAAGGCGACTTCGTTGGTGTGGGCGATCGGTAGACGAAGAGACGACGTAGCAACAAACGGAGGCTTGGTCGTAGGAAAAACGCCGGTGGGAGCACGAGATCGATGAAATGGTAGAGAGCGATGCATGTGATGAGACGCCATCTGGTGAAAGAGATGAAGGTGGCGAAAGTGATGCAAGTGATGATACGCCATCTTTGACGAAAGGGACGAAAGTGGTGAAAGCGATGAAAGTGGCGAAAGTGATGCGAGTGATGATACGCCATCTTGGACGAAAGTGACGAAAGTGGTGAAAGCGATGAAAGTAGCGAAAGTGATGCGAGTGATGAGGCGCCTTCTGGACGAATGTGCGAAAGTGGTGAAAGCGGTGAAAGTGGCGAAAGTGATGCAAGTGTCGAGGCGTCATCTTGGATGAAAGTGACGAAAGTGGTGAAAGCGGTGAAGGGTGAAAGTGATGATTGGCAGAAGGGCGGCTGCAAGGTGCATCGATGGAAGGCAACATCATCATGAGTTTCCAATGAGCACTTTAGAATGTCAGTAGATTCAGGAAGAATTGACGTGAAGGCCATTGACGGGAACATGGGTGTCAAGACGGTACAGCGCTGACAGGTTCTCGAGACGACTGTGTACGATCAGCAGAACGAAGGACTTCGGACGAAAGGTGATGGTCTCCAGGCGTAGGCTTCTTCATGGTGAAAGACGGATGAAAGACGAAAGCGAAAGATGAAAGTGAAGAACCAGGGTAACAGCGTGCGTCGCGGACGAGCGCTGGAGGAAAAGAGATGGCTGGCTTTCGCCGTACCCGTATTTATTGAGGGTCTGCAATCTTCATATGCTTGCGTATGCGCAGATGGGCGAATGAGCTAGGCCTATCGCGAGAATTAAAAATCCTCCAGGGTAAACAGCACTCAGGAACTGAATGCAATTAAATTTACAGGTAGTGGATATTTTCTGACAGGCAAACCGAAGTCATTGAATCTAATAAGGCACTCTTCGCGGATGATTCGACATTGTACAGAATTATTTCTGAGGCTACGGATAGAGATATTTTACAAAATGATTTGGAGCGTATCACAGACTGGTGCATCAAGTGGAAAATGAATCTGAATGCTAGCAAGACTAAAGTTTTATCAGTTTCTAGAAATAAAAATGTGGTTATTCCAAAGTACACTATGGGTGGAGATGCTCTTCAGGTAGTGGATAAACTGTCTATTCTGGGAGTACAAATTACTAACAAGCTGAAATGGAATGACCATATTTTGAGTCTTTGTGCCGACGCAAATGCCAAAGTCCGGTTCATAAACCGTGTACTTCATGGCACTCCACCACGCACCAGAGAATTAGTTTTTAATGCTTTGGTTAGATCTAAACTTGACTACTGCTGTGCAGTGTGGGACCCAGGTACTTAATTTTTAATTGATGCTCTTGAAGGCGTGCAGCGTCGTGCTACCCGAATGGTGTTTAATAAATTCACTTATGATGTCTGCGTGTCCGGCATGATGAACAATTTAGGATGGCAGCCTTTGTGTGTTCGCAGAAGGGACCGGCGACTTGGACTGTTACATAAGATTTTCCACAGGGACACAATTTTGAATCCTGTCGACTACCTTGTGTCCCCTGACTACATTGGGAGGCATGATCACGTTAAGAAAATCAGAAGATTTCAGTGCAGAACAAATGTTTTGGCCAGTTCTTTTTTTTCCAAAAACTATCTGTGACTGGAATGATTTAACAAGTGACACTGTGCAAAATCAAACCTTTATTGCATTCAACAAGAGTTTGGTTGCTCAGCATACTGCAATACAGTGCAGCCACTCTGATACATAGTTGTATTGGAGTTGTTTGTTTTTATTTTGGATGTCGTTCTAATGCCTTATGGTGCTACGACTATTTTAAATAAATAAATAAATAAATAGAAACGACAATTTGAGGGGTGGGCTTTAACTCCACTATCTCATGATTTTGACTTTACAGCATTTTAGGGGGTGGGCTTTAGCTTTAGCTTCAACCAAAGATCTTCCTTAAACTGTACTGTAGTCTTGTTAGAAGCATCATCGAATACGCAAACCAAGCTTGGTGGATCAGACTTGAACGCGACAAGGACAAAGTGGAAAGACTCCAGAGACGTGCTACAAAGCGAGTCATTGGTTTATCCAATCTGCCGTACAGTGAACGTTTACGACGACTCAGACTTCCCACAATGGCTTATCGACGTTCTCGCGGAGACCTTATCTTTGCTTATAAGACTATTAACTCTAATAATCCACTTGAAAAATCTTGGCTTTTTGTCACTGATGATCTTAGAACTAGAAACCACGGAGCTAAGGTTGTGAAACAACGCTGCCGGACATCATTACGACAAGAGTCATTTGCTTTCAGAGTGTGCAATCTGTGGAATAAGCTACCGGCGGAGGTTGTGAAAGCCCCTTCCGTGATCACCTTCAAAAAACGTCTTGATTTTGCGTTGCCCTCCTTTATACCGCCCTACGAGTACAAAAATTGGTAGTAGGGGATACTCGACGCCATAAGCCAGCAGGCTTTCTGTCGAATTTTCTTTCAAATTCAAATTCAAATTCAACAGGGCTTTTAATGCAAGATTTACGGTAAGACATAAATTTTGTTGATTCTTGTGTTCACTACATCGTCGTCGTCTGCTTTCGAATCCGTAACTGCAGCTCGTCGTTGAAAATTGGCAAGTAGACATTGTCTTATTTGTGAAAACGAGTGGTAAATATATTAATTCTCTGAATTATAACTCTGAATTTCACAAAAACTTTCAATGGGATGGAAAGTCTCTTCCTGCAACCTTCTTCAGCAGACTTTCCATCCCCTTTAAGCCTATTTCTTGTTCTTCAACTGTTTGTTGACCAAAAGCAGCAGTTAAACAAAAAAATGGCTTTTGGTTTACCTAGTCAGCTCTTATACAAATTTTCTCAATAGCACAGTGTATACAAACACAAAGTCTTACTTGGGTTGAAGTGGGGGCACTATCAAGGAACAAATTTTTCGACAACCTGCACCAAGTGACCAGACAACTTCTGGGCTGATGGGGTTTGAAAAGCTGATGTATGCCAAATGCTCAATGTTTTTGCAGAAGCAGCTTATAAGCCACACTGTTCTGGAAAAAAAACAATGGAAATATTGATAACAAACAGCAAGTGATCATTTTCAGCCAAAGCCGACAAGACTCTGGCATGAAACATTTCTGACGACGGATATATAAAATACCTGTTCTCTCTTAGATGAGCGACATTTTGCAATCATTTCATTTATGCCTGTGTCAATGCCGTCGTTTTAATAACTTAGCTAAATTTAGATGGATTTTGGCATATCAATACACCTAATAATTGTTTTTACAAAAGCTGTTGCTGTCGTATGGTGATAACCCTAAGGTAATAACACTAGCACTAATAAAATTATTAAGAACTATCCGTCACACGTTTTATATTTAACTAGTGACCTGTCCATAGCTCTGTTAATGAAAAAAATTTACAATTAATAAAAAAAAACAAGTAAATAAAAAAAACATCTGTATTTGTAAAAGGCTTGCACACTCCGTAAGATAACAAGAGGAAGAAGATAATGACCAACAACAATACAAATGGTGCGGAGGATGTGACACATAACGCAACAATACAAATCGTAATATCGTTCGGGGCAGAGAAAAAGTTACTTCCAGTGGACAATTGCTTTTTAATCATGACGACAAGGACACTGTCTGCAGTACAGCTAAATATAACACTGCTCTTCTAGTAAGGACATAGTTTATAACGCAAGAATTCTGTTCTATACAACTGACGCACCCTAACTGTTTATGGTTGCATATCAGCAGCAACCTACTGCGTTCATACGAAATGCATTAAAATGAGTGGTAAACTCCAGATTTTCGTGAAACCAGTAGGAACGTATACATTTGAAAAGCACTTTTAATTATAAAAAAAAAAACCGAAATAACAGCAAGTGAGCACAAGTTCCATTATCAAAAAATGCACCAATAAAAAAAAATTACACATCACTTAAAAAAAACACATGCTCAATTAAAAAAACTGATTAACTGCTAACGAAGCATCGGGAAAAATAAGATGCAACAAAAAAGAAATATGAAAGAAGAAGTGATGTCGGAAACAAAACCCACAAGGGTGAAAGAACCAGCCAAGTTTCAACCACTGATCCAATTAAGTGATATCAAATACAAAACCCACAAGGGTGAAATAACCCGCCAAGTTTCAGGCAATCAAAGTAGTGATATGAGAACAAAAATGGCTGCCACCAAGTTACTACAGAAGGCTTGCACACTGCGTAGAAAAACTTGATAGACGAACAAAAGTCACAAGAAAAAAGCACACT
>JAHWFP010253299.1:3942-15221 GCA_023313725.1 Lithobius niger
GTTAAGTTTGGAAAAAAATAATTTACACAAATTAAAAAAACACAAGTTTTTAAAAAAGTTTAAAAAATAATTTACACAAAATAAATATGTACAACAATAAGAACACAAGTTAGAAAAATATTTACATTTTAAAACAAGTTTAAAAAAAAAAAAAACACCAAATAAAAAGTTTTCAAAATAATTTAAAAATAATTTAAAAAAAGTTTTTGAAAAGTTTGCACGAGTTAAAAAAGTTAAGTTGAAATTAAAAAGTTTGTTGTGAAAATTAAGTTAGAAAGTTACCAAATAAATTTGAACAAGTTAAAACAAAAGTTAAGTTGCAAATTAAAAAAAGTTTCAAAAATTTTGTTTACAAGTTATGCTCGCCAATAAACCAAACACAGGTAACCAAAAGGGCAAGTAGACCCATCGCACAGAAGCACATTCTTGTCATACACAAATTTATAAGATTTCACTGTGTCTTTTGTGAACAGGCTAGCAGTTGCTTTGTCCCTAGTGATTGTAGATGTAGGCACAATAATAGTCGATGAACGGTCGGTGTTAACAATGAAGTCACGTAGAGTATTAAAGTTTAGGAGCTGTGATGCTGAATAGTTGAGCGTGATTCCTCTAACTTTACACACAGTCTTCCCGTTACTCAAACGGTAGGCGTAGTTTTTGGGTCCTCCAGATACAAACTCGGTGATGGTGACATCAGGGCCATGACATGCCAACTCGTCCGTCAGCATGCCTAGATAGTCTTTTACGTACGGTTTTAAAGGGTCCTTCCCTATGGGGTGGCTGTATAAAATACTGTCAGTGTCGCTGTAGTGAGCATTCTCGCCAACTAGGTCCAGGAAGTTGTATAAATGCAGCCTTGCGAGAGCCGTCGTAAATGCCGCAACGACTACATTTGTATGTTTACTCGGCGTGATGAATTCGGCTGTCTTCGAATAACTGACGACGAGTGTCTCTGTATTGGCCAGCACTACGTTGGTAATGGTGTACTCTTTACTGTTGAGCAGCTGCTGCCATCTTGCCATCATTGTGACGTATTCTGTTGTTGTCAAGTTGTCGCGCATGCCAAACCTCCCCCAGAAACTGAAAAAAATAACAAACATTGTAGATTGTGGTAACAAAAAAAAATCCAGTTAGAAAAATAAAAAAAACAGTCAATTTTAATTACCTGTTTAAACAGAGCTTTGCGAGACTCCGCAGTCCTGGGTTTGGCTTAATGTTGTCGGGGTCCAGTCGAATTCTTTCAACTTGGTAGAAGTCATCCCTGTATTGGGCCTCTAGAGTGGGGTCGCCAGCAGTCCAAGCGGGGTATCCAGAAGCTTCGGTTTTGAGCTAGAATGTTTTAAAAATATATTAACAATTAAGAAAAAAAAATATTTTAAAAGCTAGGGGAAAAAAACAACAACAACAAGCTAAAAAAAAAATGTTAACTGAATAAATAATAATAATTACTTTTACTGTGTGACAGAAATTTTTTTTAATTTTTTAAAAGTTACCTTTAAGAATGTATCCACATATTCAGTGAATAGGCCAGTAGTTTGTTCAGGGTCGTCTGGTTTGCTTGCCTGGACACTTTCAGCAAAATGCCAAAACTCAAATGTTGTGATGATACGGTACCCCTTGGTGATGGCGACATCTATTTCGGGGGTACACCAAGTACCTTCGAGGGCACGATCAACATCATTGTGGCGGCAAGGCAGTTGGTGGTTTGTTGCTGCACATGCCTTGCACAATACAACCATGAGCTTCCCTGCACATCGAATCGGAAGTACAGGGTGGTAGAGGTCTTGTGGGGGTAGAACGATTCCATAAAACAAGCCGTAGTGTTTTGACGAGTCATATGGAGTGTTTTTCAAAACAGTGGGGTGGCCTTTAGGCATTTTGCCTGTCTTATTAATAAATGGATATTCTGATAATACGTCCATGTATTTGATCACATGTCCGGGCTCGGCTACAGTATGTAGTGTTAGGGCGTTCGTTCGGCCACCATAGAAAGCGTTGCGGGGGTTTAATGGTGGCTTCACTGTGATGGTTGAAAGAAAATAGTGTAGGTCCGGGTCGGTGTTTTTCATTTGTAGAAAATTTGACTCCCACATAGTGACTACTGTATAGCCTTGCGAGCGTAAGTAGCTTTCTCTGTCAAGCGTGCGCTCATAAAGCTCCCCCATGGTTGATCTTAGCAGAGGGTTGAACGTGGCTGCGGGGTATTTGGCGGGATTCCCGTGATAAAAGTCACCGTAAAACTCTAGAACTGTTTGCGAAGCACTGTGGAATCCGTCGACGTAGTAGCGGCCGATCCTCTCCTCGCCACCGTTCCTCGAGTGTTTGAACGTAATGTTACGCCTGTGCTCCTCCCAAAGAATCCACTCTTGCGCTAGTACGCTATCTTTCCTAGGGCCGGCCGAGACAGGTAAGATGGCGATGCTGTCTTTAGCCAACCAATTTGTGCGGTAGGCTTTATGGCAGGCCCCAGGAAGGGTGAGGGAGGTGTGGAACGGGTCAACAGCTGTTACTTCTTCAAAGAGGGTTTTAAATTTCTGACAGGCCAGTCGCAGTACAGTGACGTCATCGTTGCAGTATTTGAAAAGCTCCTCTTGCAAATTGTAAACAACAGTGGGGTCAGAATTAAAACGGGCGGTCTCACTTTGGTGCCAATCTTCAAGGGATTTTTTAGCATCTGCAGGGAGTGACTCGGGTGCGAACCATCGAAGCTCGGGGAGACCACCAACATAATCCTGGTTCTCAGGGCGATTAAACAAGTGAGGGAATGTCCCTTTAATGACTACGTCATCGAAGCCAAACATTTTGGGTAAAGCTGATAATTTACATTGGAGAAACGAGTGGCTATCAATAAAACGGTGAGTAAACCCGCCCAAGTTTACCTCCAGTTTTAAGAGCTTGGCACCTTGATAAACCACGTCGGGTTGGATGAAGTGATTTAACATATACTCGAGAATTAAAAAATGGTCACATCCTTTACCGTAATGACTCAGGATTACTCTAGTAGGAGGCATCGTCTTGCGCTTTTTTTGTTTAGGTCCGGATGCGGGGGTGGGTTCGGGTTTAATGCCACAATCCTTTCGGAAAACAAAGTCACAAAAGTCTGTTGCGTTCTTGAATGTAGTAGTTTGGCCTTCATCGTCTTGCATAATAACGAGATTTGCTACGTGTTTTTCCGTTAGGTAGCAACATCGACTCACAGTCAAAATAAAAATAACTATTAGCTGGTCCGTCGTCAGGTGATTGTTGTTGGATATAACATTGATGCTCTTCAGCAACCATCTGTTTACAGTTAGTGCACTTTGTCGTGTAGCACGGGATGTCTTGTTTGTGTTCGGGATAGCCGCAGTTACCGCAACGACGTATGGAATTGCAGTGTCCTGTAGTGTGGTTGTTCAAACAGTTTGGCCCTCTAAAGTAGCGATAGCACGCATTGCATTTTAAGTACGGTTTCAGTCTTTGGTTGCACTCCCTACTGTGGCACGCACTGCACATTCCCGGGCAAATATGGTCCCACGTACTGTCATGAGTAGCCAAACATGTTTTGCACAAGTAGCTTTTACAAAAGAAGCCGGCAATTGAACTAATAACATCGAAATGGTTATGGTGAAATAGTAATGCTACTAATTGACCTCCATTACCCCCGTCGAAAACAACTGAAAAATTGGCTTCGGCACTGTAGACAACTAAACGGTAACCCACACCTAAATGTTGTTGAAAAATGCTGACTTCTTCCAGTCCGCACGGTAGCAATGGTACATTTGCAGCACGATGTAATTCGATAGCTGCGTCAGCTTGGGCATGCATTCTCGTATCGGTGACTCGATCATATGTTGTTTTAAAAATATCATTTCCTGGGAATCGAGTCTTGTTGGCCAAGGCGACGGCCACAACTATAGCCCGGGCCAGGCAGAGATTATCAGTATTCTTGATAGTAATGACAGTTTTCTTGCTACGAGCCCACACATCCAAATCCAAAATATTTCTCCTACGTGGGCCTCGGAGTTCGTGCCACCCCTTTCCTTTTGGCGCTGCTGTTGTGTGTTGGACCGACAAATTAAGGGGGAGGGTGAAATCGAACTGGTCGTTAGACTGGCATTGGCTTTCTAAAAATTCTAATATGACATCCCCCGTTAACTTGTCGTGATCCATAAATCCAGTTGAGATTGCGTTTTCTAGCTGCTCACTTTCTAACACCACACGAACTCGGCTTCTGTCAACATCGATATTTACTGGTTTGATGAGCCTAACCACGTGATCGAACGAATCACGAACATTGCGTGGTAGCTCGGCTGGCCTTGCAGTGAGACTCGGATCTAGAAATCTAAGCTCGAAATCTTCAATGCTAAATTTAAATTTTGGAGAGTGATCTTTATTGATCAACGCTAATGAAAATGCTGGCGTGAGAACGGGATTGCCAAATGTTGGGCGCACACTCGGAGGCGTAGAATCATAGTCGTCATCGTCGGAATCGTCACCATGGCCGATTTGAAGTAGTTGTCTGTTAATAGCAGCTCTAACACCATCTACAAACGTACCATTACAGCAACCTGGCTTTGGTGAAATTGATCTTGGAGGGACACTTTCACAAGGGGGAGGGGTGGTTTCCCTGGCCAGACCACACAAAAAATCAAGGAAACTCTCGTTGAAAAAATCAGCATCATTTACACTAATTTCCGAAGTACTACTATTTGGAGCACTGGTATTTGAAACACTGGTATTTGAAGCACTAATAATTGAAGCACTGGTATTTAAAGCACTGGTAGTTGAAGCACTATTTTCTGAAGCACAAATTTCTGAAGCACTAATTTCCGGAGCACTAATAATTGAAGCACAAGGGGCGGGGAAGCCGCACAAATCGAAAGCAAAATTGGTTTCGATAGGAGGGAGCTCACATTCGATAAAATGCTCAGGCTGGGTTTGGTTAAAGGGGCGTCGGCCAAAGCACAAACACTATCCGTGAAAAACTCCATGTCGGTTGAAAGCGATGACACATCATTGGGTTCCGAGTTAAAAATGTCCATATCGGGCCAATCAATGTCCATAGCAAATGTTTGCATATAGTTTGATAAAACAACTGGCAAAACACTGTCTGAATCCGGCGACTCATCTTCGCCCTCGGGCGGGGGTTCTAATTTACGCTTCATTTTCCTGTCAAATTAAAAAAAAAACTACGTTGTTAAATCCGACCAAAAAATAATTTGATAATCGTTCTAATAACTGTTCGATACATTTGTTTTTTAGCCTACACAAAAAACTACGTTGCTAAATGCGAATAGTTATTTGCAAGAAAATCGCAACTTAGTCAAAACTGTTTAGGCCTACACACGTTTGTCCTAAACTGACTGATGTTGGCTTCTCCCGCATACACTCGAAAGCAGCGTTGCTAACGCAGGACAAATGAAAAGTGCTCGAATCACGGCCAAAATCGGCATGCATCTGGGGGACGATGCTATAGATACATACCACTTTGTTTTATATCCAAAGTTTTGATTTTCAATTAATAAAATAAAACTTAGTTAAAAAATAAAAAGAAATGCGCACATCATTTCATTTTGCTGTCGAATTAAAAAAATAAAGCCTACGTTGGGTCAACGCTAGGTCCCACATTAACTATTCAGTTCGGTAAACGCATTCGGTTTTTAAAAAATAAATTCTTTTTCACAGTTCCAAACACAATTCGACAAAATTGTGTAGGCCTATTCAGTTTTCACCACCATACTTTCAAATAACACTTCTAACCTAAAACCAACTTCACTGTTGTGCAAAATTCATACATCAAACCTATCTTCGTTAGCTTTCATTGTTTTAAAAAAATAAAATCTATTAAAATAAAATATGAACACCAGTAATATTCTTCAAGCCTAGCTAACTTTTTGTAATAACGGAATTCATCTACGAGAAATACTTACCGGATTTAAATGAAGAACTGATGCTGAAGAATAGCAGCCGTGGTCGTCGTGCCGTGCGTGAAGTTTAACCCATGATCGGTAGGAGTTTAGCCGTAGGAAGAAGCAGTCGGGTCGGGGAGAAATTGGGAGAAGTCCGGTCGGTCGTAAGGTGTAAAATCAGCGGGAAAAATCAGGTTGTTACTCGGTCGAAAGCAAAGTAAGAACTCGTAACCCCAGTCCAAGGGGCGCTGTTTTATAGGTCACGGTTATCGATGACGTCATTGAGGGGGGTGCAAGCCCTTACATGTCGCGTGATCCGGGGATTCCCCTACAGTCCTTAGCAACGCCACCTTCTAGAGCTGAATAAAGAAAAATGGCGTTGCTAACCTCGAATTAAAACAAAGTTAGTATACTGGGGTTGCCATAGCAACGAAATAAAATGATTTTCACGTACACCAGTCGTCATGAACACAACACGCGAGTTGTAGCCTACTCTAAATGTCAGCTTCCCGCCACAGTTTATAGTCGTTAACTACACATTTTAAATTTTTTTTGTGGTGTAAAAAATATGCTTTTGACATGCACACTTTCGATAAACAAACTTTACACATGCCAGTTTCGACATGATCACAGTTAGATTACAACAGCCATGATCATTAACCAACAAAAACTTTACGATTGATTGCTTTTTTTATACGCCATTGCCATACGCAACACGTAGTGAACTACGTGAGCAATAATAAAACACGTGCGAGGCCAGTGACATTTCCCGTAAAAAATTTATCATTGTTGCCCCATAAGAATCGACGACGGACTTTTTGCTTGTTTGTTTGGGACGGGTCTGTGGCCGTCGAATAAATTTAACAGACATGATTCTTTTTTTTTTTTTTTTGCTTTTAAAGGAGTATGCCATAAACTTAATATTTATTTTCTTTCTACATCTATTTCTTTAGATGAATGCTAGTTTGGCAGGGACGGGAGGGGGGAGGGGGCCATCTTTTAGATATCTGCTAGATATGTTACACTGAACTAATTTATTATTTTTATTTGTTACAGTGTGTCAGTGATGGTGAGTGTCTGTCTATCTGTCTGTTTGTTTGTTTGTTTGTTTGATTGTTTTTTTTTTGTTTTTTTTTTATTTGTTACAGTGTGTCAGTGATGGTGAGTGTCTGTCTGTCTGTTTGTTTGTTTGTTTGTTTGTTTGTTTGTTACGCATTTTTTATTACCATCCTAAAATGTATTTCTTGTTTTTGGCTTACAAGCCAAGTTTAAGTCAGCTGTCCTTGCATGTCCAGTCATGTTGCCAAAGGGTCAGGTGCACTTGAAGGGGGAAATTCCGATGACTGGCCACAGTCCTATTGATAGGGAGAAGGGGAGTCAACTTCCTGGTCCAGCTTAAAACAGGAATAAACTGCATCTTTTCCAATATTCAATCTTAATGTGTTACAGAAAAGTTTTCCAACAGAAAGAATAAATTTAACAGACATGATTCTTTTTTTTTTTTTGCTTTTAAAGGAGTGTGCCATAATTTTTATTTCTTAACTTTAAAAGCCCCGTGCCATATTTCTTAAGTTTTAACAAGGGTAATAAAGTTTTGGAAGCAAGAATCTTTTATCTGGGGGGAGGGGAGTATCTTCCTTAGTAACCACTTGTGCAGATTTTCATGCCCAGACACGTCCGGCTCATCACCTGTGTCACCCCACTTAGCAACAGCCCACCCCTATTGTTATCTGATAAAGGGGAGGGAGGGGGGGGGGTTAAAGTCAGCTTCCTGGACCAAGTTAAAACAGAAATTATAACTGCATCTTTTCCCAGTTTTACCAAGGGTAATATTTCTCTTCTAGTAGGAAAGAGTTTTTGGGGACCATCTTTAAAAAGACTGCCATTTAGGTAAAAGAATTGTTTAAAGGTTTGGGGTGGGGGAGGGGGCCATCTTTTAAAAGGCTGCTATTTAGGTAGGAGGGGGAGGGGGAGGGGGCCTCGTTTTAAAGGAAGGTAATTTTTTTTTTAGGTAATTTTTTTAAGGTAGGGGTGGGGACCATCTTTTAAAATAAAAAAGACTGCTACTTAGCTAAATTTTATTTGTGCTGTAATTACACCCTGTAGAGAGGCTTGTTTTTAATATTATTTTATAAATATTATTTTATTTTAATTAATAGTCCTGTAGATACTTTTTAATAGTCAACTTCCTCCATGCTTCGTGATGTCATCGCCTTCAACTCCAATCTTATCTTTAAGACCAACAACTCAACCCTCCCTTCCAACTTGTCGTGGTGGTGTAGTGGTTAGGGCGTTAGTCAGTAAGTTATCTGATGACCCAGCCGACGCTGGTTCGAATCTCGCCTCAGCCGAGGAAAAAATGTTTCTACTGATTCAATACTAATTTAATAAAAACAGGAAACAGGATAGCAGGAAAGAAAGGAACAGGGTGCAGGTCAACATCCGCCTTTTCAATTCCGAGAAATTTACCGCGACTACCCAGCGGATTAACGATGACGTCATCGCATTAAGGCTTGGTAACTGGCTAGACAAAGGCGGGCGTACATCCCCTTTTAACCTGCACACTAAAGAAGTCCTTTCAATAAGCAAAAAAAAATACAGCCCTATTCAGGGCTACCAATCAGTACGAAAGAGAACCATTATTCGTCTGTTTTTTTTTACGCACAAAGCTAGCGATGAGATGCTAGATTAAAATTGTAATAATAACCTTCCTACCCTGCACACTATGCCCAAACCACAAAATAAACACCTACCATTTTCCTCCCACTCCTTCCCAAAACCCCACCCATTCCTGCCAAAAGGCCAAAAAAAAACCGGAAACACATCCCCTAGTCGCGCAAACCTTTCCCCGGCCCACTTCCAAAGAAGCCAGCATTGCCCGGCCACTAAATTTAGACCCGACTACAAAACCGTGCCTTCCCACACTTTTCCCCCCACCCCCTCCTCCCAAATAAGAGAACAGATGGCCTGGCCACAACGTTTCGACCATTTTTTAAAATTAGCAATTATTATTTTTATTTGAACGAGCAGCCCTGCACTGCAGCGAAGCCGACCCGTCTTAGCATCCGGGGGGCAGCGTAACTCAAGCCTATACTAACTTCGACCTACCACCACGACTCACCTAATGGACCTACGGCCACAAAATCAATACACACACCTGTACCACCCACCCAGACCACCCTACCCCCCTCCCATACCTCCAGAACGCCCAGGGGGCCCCTGGGAAGCATGGCTGCCTGGCCAGAAGCCGGGAGACACTACTAACCACTCCGTAATTACAATGGTTAAAACAATGTTAAAACAACCAATATGACCCCCATCCCAAATTTCCGAACTTCCTTCTACAGTGTAATTGTGCTACAGTTTGCGAGTACTAGGAGTCGAGTGGCTGTTAGTGGTCGACAGAAACCAAGTTTTTCACTTTCGGCCGAAACCGAAACTACTACCGAAACCGGAACCAGAACCAAACCTGAATAATATCAGTTTAAATAATTCGACAAAAGTAAGGATAAAATTTTAAAAAATCATGAGTGTGTGGTTTTTCGTAGACACAGTCTAGATTGGAAGGCACAGCCCGGTTCACCCATTTTCCATCCTATGGTGAGTAAATTCACGTGCACCCTCTAACCAAACTGCGCCGAAACCGAAACTGGGCTATAACTTCATGGCCGAAACCAAAACCAAAACTTTGTCGGTTTCGGTGCGAAAACCAACACCGGAATTCGGTCGACCTCTAGTGGCTGTATTTGCTTTTTGATACATAGTGGAGCACTCTTTGGCGGCAGCGCTAGGATCCAGTAACGTGTACACAGTGGAGCATTCCTAGTGTTGTTTTCACATGGTGGTTGAGCGTGGGTGGCAATAGGCAAGCCAGTTTAGCTACAAGCAATGACTCTGTGAAATTGTACACAGTGGAGTACTGTTGGGTTTACACTTCAGTGGCATTTTCATAAGAGGATTACTGTGCCTGTTGCATTGTACACAGTGGAGCAGAGTGTAATCCAGATTGATGTGTCTGTTACACTGTACACAATGGAGTGGAGTGTAATCCAGTAAAATTACAGGCTTTGCCTCCATGTAATCCAGTTAAATGAGTAACTGCAAGTGGCATTCTTATGAGCATAAGGAGATCAGTGTGGATTGTAAACAGCGGAATGTACTTCATAACATAACTGCGACCAATTGTACACAGTAGAGAGCTCTCGGCGGTGTTGTTATATTCCAGTGCTCTCCGGGGCAATGTTCGACAAGTGCTAGCCGTGCAGTGTACAATGGTCCAAAGCACAACTATTAGGCAATCGAGCGCGTGATGGAATTCTGTGCGGTGTACTTTTGCTGTTTCTTTCACGTTTCATGTGACCAAGTACAGTAGAAGAGGTCGCGTGCAACCAAATGTAATTAGTGAGTTTGTGAGACTGGATATTGTGTTTTGTTTATGGTAGTAACTAGAGTGAGCGCATGGCCTAGGGCCACGGCTCCAAATAAAGTTTTCTCACACGTAACTCCGGAATGGCTCGACCAATCGAAAAAGTGGGCTCTGTGAGGTTGAAGGCCAAGGAAATTTCTGGCTTAGATCATGTTTCAGATTTGAGGTAGGTGCAATAGTTTTTTTCTGAAACCGTGTCACACAAGAATAAAAACAAGCACAAGAACAACAAGAAGTGAACAGTTTTAAAAGTTACGTGTGGCTCCCTACTTTTACTCTTGCACAGAGTTGCATAATTTTTGGTATAAATTTACCTTCGATACCTATCTACTATCTGGTCAAGTTTGGACGAAATATATTAAATAGGAACGTAGATATTAATAGTTAGTTTTGCTGGAAAGAGGACTTCAATCATATCCGCGCCAAGTTAGGCAACAATCATCACAACAAACATCACATCAATTCAACTGTCGAGGTTGTAAACCATTGTAGCGCGGCGCCATAGCGTCAGTGTCTTATATCTTGAAGCATAGTTGGGCAGATTTCAGGTACTTGGGGAAAAATTATAATGCGGTACAAAAGCTTAAATTGTGTTCAAATCAAGAGCAATGACCCACCTGACAAAAATTAACACGTGTAGGAATGCCAGCTAAGCTGCTTTCAATGCAAAATCTGACCCTCAATAACGTTGAAAATGTGTAACTAGCTAGCTACTAGCTAGCTAATTCTAGTCCGCTTATCCCCATGTTAATTTCCATAGGGTGATTATTCATCGATACCAAGATAACGGGAAGGCTTCCAGCTATGAAATTGGAACTGCGTACCTTTTATGGTTTGGAGCCTAGGGGTGTAACGAGGATGGCGTGGGATGGCGCGTAAGTACGAACATGTTGTTATAACCATTGTATCGTCTCTCATTGGACAGCCAAAGTTCGGACAATGACAACACACACGACGTGCGTGCC
>JAHWFP010253300.1:0-19533 GCA_023313725.1 Lithobius niger
CCCCAGATATAATCTCGCACTCCTTTCTTGTATGTCAACATGTAATGGTGGCAGTACTTGCTAAATCTGGGAGACTTTGTTACATTTAATTTCGTACTAAACTAGGGCAAGTTAGGTTCAGGTGTTAGAGTTGTTAGGTTTTGAACACTCAGATTTCCGGTTCAACACTGTACTGTTATTTTTTCTGCTTTCACATATGGGAGATCAAATACCACCAACTTGATTTTTAAACTCTGCAAGAGATAACCCTGACTCATTACACGCTGGAGGGGTCTTTACTACAGAGAGGCTCCAAGTGAATCGTCCGAATCAGAACTAAAAAGCCACTATTTAAATGATCGCTTGTAGTTATCTGAGTCAATAATGCCCTCGATGTGTCATAAACATCTTTACCCATTTTAATCATTAAAAACAGGATTTTTTCATCCAAATGATGAAGATGGGTTGATAAATGTTTGTGAATTTTTGAATTAATTTCAGACTTCCAGCATGTCGAGACTGCAGTAAACAATTAATTCAGGCACTTTCTGTCTATGTACGGCTTTCCAAACACCAAATCCTAAATACCCAAAACGAAGGCTGTACCTCTATTCTAACTTCACTTCTACTTCTGTAGTAAAGAGATATTTATTGTGTAAACAAAGCATGGTAAGACGAAAAGGTTTACGTTGTTCGTGAACATATGCACCCTTATTGCTTATGCTTTGGTTGCACCCATTTGAAAGAATCCTTGATGAAGAATGAAATTACTAGCAGCACTAACAATTTCAATAATGCCAGGAACATTATCGGAAGCTAAAACTTCTTCTTTTCTAAAATTAATTGCATAAAGCTTTACATCACAGGTAATTGACCCCTAATCTGCGGACATTTGGTCCAATCAATTTGTTTATTGCAGTGTAAAAACATGCAGACCAAAGCTGTGCCACGACCACGAGGACCACATTTAAATCTCTGACTGGTCAAATTACCATTAAAATTAACAAAGTGGTTATTGCTGACCTTAGTGTTCAGGTTCGTCTGGCTAGCATACCCCAATTCTTTCACCGTATTGAGTTCTGTTCCATAGTCGACCAGATTTAGTTTGTAGGTGTGATGATTTTTGGCTTAGGAACGAAACCGTTGTGTCATCATCTGGGTCTTGCACTGAACAAAATTGGCTTTGCCCATGTATCCGCAGGTTTCCTCTCGCATTGAACGGGTGATTCTGATGCGTAGGACCTCAGCATACATTTGGTATTGGGTTTGTAGGGGCTGCATAACTTTGGTATTTTGGGTAGGTTGTTTGCACATGCCCAAAACCGAAACAGGTAAAAAACCTGGGTCCATAGGGTCCATTAGAAGCCGTTATCTGGCTACAATTTTTAAACTGATGATAAGCAGAATGACAAATTTGACAGGGGTGCTGTATATTGAGGATTGGTTTAGAATCAGCTCTCTTTCATATCAGTACACATATGGAGGATTGTTTGTTGGCATGGGATCATTCAAGCCATCCTTCATTATCGGTGATCGTGTTAACTGAAAATTCAATGGCCTATAGTTACTTTCATCCTTGTAGAATATCACATTTACTACAGTTTTTTACTGTTTCATAGTCAATTTTATCGCTCACTTCATGCGGAGAGACTGTTCTTGGTTTTTCCTTCAGAGATCTCCTGGATTTCCACCATGCAAAACGGTCAACAATATTTGTTGGCACAAAAGGCAAAAGCATATATTAAGCCGTAATATGTCCTTGATCCAATGCTACAAACAATTGCAAGCCAAACTCCGTTATTTGGTAAAAATTACATAAAAACTTGACTCAGTATCTAAATTACACGTAGACCTAAAAACTGACAGTATATAAACGTGTGTACCTCGCATCATTACAAGTTTTGCAAGTTACAAGAACTGCCGAAATAAAACAAGTAGAAACAATGACTCAACAACCAACCCGAAAATCTGTTGCATATTTTTGAGGTAGGCCAATTTTTGATTTTCGTTATCTTAACTCTGTAAAAAACCTTTGTAGTCTAAAATTATTACTGCTACTATGGAATGTTATTACCACAACATGCTCGATTCTATCACTCTCTTCATGACAGAGAAGCCATTCCTCGATTTTTTTTTAGACATCTCCTCAAGTTTTCCACTATGGAAAAAAAACACCCAACAAATCATTTCTGGCCCCAAAAATATTTGTTTATAGTATTTCCTTGGATGCACCATCCAACACTATACAAAGAACCGTGAGCCATTATGATTCTTAAGCTCCATTATTTAGTAACATTTTACAAACTTGGATCAGTCCTATTTAATTATGCCATAGGCCTAAAAACTGAGAGAACATGTAAAATGATTGATCCTCACTGCATTACAGGTTTCACAAGTTACAAGAGTGGCAGAAGACATCATTTTACGCACCTCTCAAAAGAGCAAAAACCAGCCATTATGCTATATTTAAGAGTGGCAGAAATAAAACAAGTGGAAATAAATGAGTCGGCAACCAACCAGAACACATATGTATAAGTATCACATCTAAGGCCGATGCGCTTAACCTACGTTATCCCAAGAACAGGGAAAGCAATCGGTGACTTCAGAGGCACTCTTGCAGTAAGGGTGGGCGATATTGCGATATTTCTGTATTATCGCGATACACAACAAACGCGATAGTGTTATCGCACTGCTTTTCGTGTTTGGCTATTATCTCAGCTTCGAGCTCATTTCGTCTGTTTCACATCAGAGCACGACGTTGTCGATAATTTAAATAATATTTACCGATTTTGATGCTCAAATACACCATTTTAACTGCTTTTTTGCCAGCCTTTTCAATGGTGCAAGCCATAAGTCTCTAACTGCAAGCGTTCTGAAGTTATTTTTAATAAACTATTTACCTTAAATTTTTAAAGAAAGATGGCCTCTAAATGGACAGGAAAAATTACTGCTTCACTGCTAATTTTACAAGAATAATGTTACAACACAAAGTACTGGTCTGTTAATTAATTCACATCAACATTTTCATGTCTTAACAGGTCATGAAATGTGCAGAAAGTGTTTATCTTGCGTTCACTTTTTTTTAGGTACGGTAAGATCTCTTTTCTGGGTGTGGCTTCTCTGCAAGCGTGGCTTCTATGCGAAACAATTATGATATCTAAAATACTTAAAATGTTTGAAACGGCTTAATTATTTTAAATTAGGCCTATGTATTAGGCCTATTAACTATTGCCTACATGCATTTAAACCTAGTAGTACTAGTACTAGATCAAAATGTATATGTATAGTTAATAGACCTCGGGGCGTGTTTCTATGGTGGGGAATCACAAAAATACTTCATTGAGATTTCATGGGGGCGGCCCCAGAGTATATAGAATTGCATATGAATTTTTTAGTTTGTCTTGAACGATTTAGCTTAGATAACAGATGGTCTGTAGAACAGTAGAATTAAGTGTAAGCACATTGTGTGGCAGAGCCCCGAAAGCTGCAATACTTTACGGTACGTTACTGCCCTATCCAGCTTCTGGTGTGTACTTTTCGCATATTCGCAAGGAATTTATTTAGCATTATGGCACATTTGTAAAAATTCATAATTATTTTATGATCGCTCTTCTAATAAAATAATCTTTTAATCACAATATTTTTGTATAAAGGGGAAACCTTTGGCTTGGTGGGCCCGGGGTAATTGCCCCTTTACCCCTGTAAACCTACAGGTCATGGACGAATAACGTTTCACAAACTGGCCACTATAAGAATATGTATTTATTCAATTATACTGTAATAATGATAGGGTACGGAGAATAAAGATAATTTAAATTTAAAAGTTGGCAGAGCATATGAATCTGAGCAATAGGATTATTTGCATGCGTTACACTAAAAAATGGGGAAAAAATAATAACAATGTCCAATATTAGGCCCACCATCTCTACGCATGCAAAACATTAATATGGGGGAGGGGGGGGAAGCGTTGTATATCCATTTTTAGTCTTAAATATTAGCGTCTGAAAATTGTCATATATTTGTGCGGCGTTAGTATACTTGGTGTGAATGAACAATTTCTTTAGGGCTGAATAATTTTAAATTTTTGGGGAGCGATGCCATATTATGTTGGGGGGGGGGGGTAGATGCCCCTGGACCTACTGTAGTAGTACTGCTGTTACGACCAATTGATCAACTTAAAACAGCTTCGCCTAATATTGAGAAATATTGCAATCATTGCAAATATCGCATCTTAAAGTACTGAAATAAACATGTAGTCGAAATTTCACTATCTCCCATCTCTACCTTGTAGTACCCAGAATTCAATAATTAACACATACTATACATCAGACAAAAACGTCATAGGTAACCATCCTGCTTCTGAGGAACGTGCTGGCAACTTGAGAATTAGTTAGCCAATTAGAAGTATATTATGTATTAAATAAAAAAATTGTTAATTGTAGAAATAAATGCGTAGTGAAAAAATTTCAACTGGCGTCACTCTGATGTAATAAGTCAAATTTACAAGTACAAGGCTGAAATTTACTACATTCAAATTTTCAGGGAATATACTGTGTAGCAAAACTACTCAATATCAGACACCAAACAATGTTTAGTTTGTCAAAGTATTGCACCTCATGTTTACCATATAACACAACACGAACATACACAAGACTACTGTTCTTATCTTATCAATCTGTGTAAACTTGGGCGCAACTTGCTATCAGAGACACGCATATACTTTTTAGTTTATCTTGAGTGTCGATCCGAAGTACAATTATTGATTTATTTATACTTTAAGTGGACTTGACTAAATTTTGGGCAATTATTGAGGAGTGCACTAAGTTGTAATACATGACTTGTAAGTTGAATCAAAACAATTTTTTCCTTTAAATTTTTGGGTAAGACTCAATTCCATGTATGAGTAAGCCTGAAGATAGTTTCATACAAGTCATTTGGACCCATTTACTGCAACCACTCAAACCTCTCTGTCTGTCGTACTTAACACGGTCCTTAATATCCGTGCGTAAAGTGGTCCTCAGTATGGTCATGTCATATGGGGACAGGGGATATGGCTAACCTTTCAAGAGCGGCTAGATAGGGCACCCAAACCACATGTCTGCTTTACTCTTAAATTCAGCCAATGAATATCAAATTACAGTAAGAATTTTTGTTTTCTTTCAAATAAAACGACCACCATGCTCGATTTACCCTGAGAAGACTACACCGTGCCTTTCTGCTGCAGTAATTACACAGATCGTAGACTTACTCGTCACTGACTGGTCACTGACAAACTAAACCACAGATCTGGATAGTTTATCTCACTTAGAGCAAGCTGTTTGCTTGCATCGAGTTGTGACCATATTAGGGCCATGACGTCACTTTCGTAAATCGTCTGACTTTTACTGAAACACGAAGATGCTTCTTGTCAAGATAAGTTTAACTTGCAGAATTAGCACCATAAAAATGAGTCTTAGGCCTATATATTAAGCAATATCAGTAGTAGATGTTTTGGTGGAAAGCAGGCCCTTTTGAGCAACCCTCCAGGTCCCCCTTCTAGCCCCCTCCTTCCTCCCTGCAGATGGCAGATGGGGGTCCCTCCTATTTTGAGGGACCCCTCCTAATTTGTTTGCAGTTTTTTTTTAAGTGTTGCTGTTTGTGGAGCATTTTTCGGCATGTAACTTTCTTGTTGTGTTACCCCTCCTGAAAACTCGGTGGGGATGGGACCCTTTACCAACTTCTAGTAATTTTTGCAAGTTTTTTTAATACAGTGTTGTTGCTGGTTTGTTCATCCGTGCATGTGTTTTCTCTCGGGAGGGGGGGGTGAATAACTGTATCCAAAATACACAGTTATCACACTTCATCAATATTGAGTATTTTTGGGGGGAACGGCAGTTTGTTCTGCGGGTTTGTGGAAAGAGAACATTGCGGCAGGATAGCCCTATTCGTTGTTTGCTGATTTCAGCTTTTTGTTTGTTTTCTTTTGGTGTTGTACTTGTGGCCATGCGGATCACAAATTTTTGCAGTGTATTCCTCACCAACAATGTGTTTTTATTTTGTTTTTGTTTTGTTTTCTCCACCCGGATGTGGCTCGGTTCATCGGCCCTTTTGTTTTACCACTGACCTACAAGTGAAAGTTGTGTAATTATATTACCTTGAGTGCTTGGTGCTACTGACCTCTAAAGAAAGAACACAGCCTCTGGCAAAAGAACACAATAGTTATGGATTAAAGTAAAAGGAATATTTTTTCGTCAATATTTTCGTTAAAAATTCTATCAGGAAAACCCCCATGCAGATGCCCCGGGACAGTCTTCTTTCTTCGTGGTACCACACATTCATACATACATGTACTCCTCACACACCGCGAGAATTGCAGAATAATGTGAGAAAAGCTTGGTTGAAAATCATTAAACATCATCATGAATACGAGTTGCACTTGGAATATTTTACCATTGATACACAGCTAAAGAAATATAACTGTTACGTCTAATTACGGCACAATAATTTATCTATCATCCTAAGGGCTCTGAATAAGTTCACGGGGAATTTGTCTTTCGCCACTCAATACGAACAAAAAACGAAGTGAGTATTATGGCACCAATACAACTCAATAGGACACGTACTTATTCATGGCTACTCGAGCTAAATAGTTATGGACATAAACATCGCACGAAGGATAACTAGAGCCTGAATTTTGTGCATAATTATAACATTGGCAGTTATACATCTCTAAAACCAAATTTTTGCCGATTTTTTTTACAGGAGTGTTAGTGGTTTGTTCACTGTGCGCCTATTTTTACGGGGTTGCAGGGCCGAACTGAAGTTTAATGAGCTCCAAATTTTCGGGGGCAGGGGAACAATTTTAAATTCTTCCATTTAAATTCTTTAATTTAATTTAATTAATTTTAAATTATTCCAATGGTTACAATTACGTCCTAGTCGTTTCCTAACTATAAAAGGTACTTACTTAGCCTTCTATAGTTTGGGATAACTCCCGCGTTTTTTTTAGGAAGGGGGGCGATGCCATCGTGTAACTTTCTATCGCATGGGTTTGTTTTGTACTGGCAGATGCTACTGCCAGTACAAAAATACACTGGTAGCGACACACTTGAAAACGCAGCTGCCAGTACTCTTCATTATACGCACTGTACGAGTGGTGTACTCACAGTGAGACACTAAAACGCTACTGTCACACACCTTTAATAATGTTTCAAAGCTGTATCATTCATCTGCTTTTGCATGGGAATATGTGAAAACGACATTTCATGCCGATGACCTCAGATGCCTCCAGCAAGAGAGGTTGCAACCTGGGGTTGTTGACTTGGCAAGGCATAGACAGCGTTGATCGAAAGTTGACATATTGTTACTAAAAATCTGTATTTTTCACATTGCAAGCATGTGAAAAATAGATTAGGTTGTGTTAAATTGAAGAGGAATGATTACATTTTGTATAAAGACTTTTTAAATAGTTTAAAACGTACTAGAAGTGCACCTAGACCGAACCCTGATCTGTATAGGCAGTACTGCTCGAGGATTTACTGCTTGCAAAGTTTTACATCGGTCTTTTTCGGATTTAGACATTACATAGAAAGCTTGACAAATGTAAATTATAAATATTCATAATGTTTAACGTTTAAATATTCCATTAAACCATTCAATATGACAGTTAAATTTTAGTTAGGATTAACCACGAAAATAATCGATTCTTATGTCTGGAACCTTGTTCTATGATCCGATAGCATGGCGTTTCCTATACAGTACCCTCGCTATAAGGAAATTTAAACTTAACACTTAAAAAGCACTGCAGTAGTTTTTATAATGGAACATTAAAAATTAGAAATTAAATTTAAAAATATTCACCTTACAGGAGCATTGATTTTCACGTCCACCCTCTTTCAGAAAATTCCCAGCAATGGATTTTAGTAGGTCAGAGCGTTGTTTATAAACAGGTCGGCCATGTGGCTAACCGGATTTGCGTGGCGAGCCGAACCAAGTTTGACTCGGCCAAATGGATTTCAAAAATTATTTTCTGTGGCCCTGGAAATCTTTGAGAGAGAGAGACTTTTGGTTCAAGTCAGAAAATTTATCTGCCGATTGTTTGAGAAGCAATTAAAAATCTATTTTTAAAACAGTTCTTGGAAACTCTAAGAAATATTTGTTCCGTGCAGGATCTTGTCAGCTCAGAATATTCTCAACTAGGTCAATTTCTAGCCGAGCAAAAAGATCTTGCTGGCTCGGGGAAGTTTTAAGTTTTGCCTAACAGAGTTCAGTACTGTGGGAAAGGTATTTAAAATCCTGTTAAGTTAGCAAAGAATTCAAACGGATTTTGGAAGCATAGATTACAGACTAAAGAACTGCTTTTTATATGTAAGTTTTACAGTTGCTTATATTTAACTTTTTTGGTACAAAAGGTAAAATATTATAAATAAAATTAGTATAAAATTAAGATTAATTTTACACAACTCACCATAGGACTTCTTAGTGGAGAGTGAGGCTTACCTCAGTCACAGTGTATTGGTCCTGTTTGCAACGTCATTAAATAAATAAACTCCAAAGCTAGGTGTTATTAAATTAAGGACTTTTAGGTGTGCAACTATTCTTTGTGCGAGATTTATGCTCAGAACTATTTTAAATTGAATACCTACAAGAATGAATGACTACTGTGTCCTGCTGATTTTATAGCTGCCATAATACTCAGAAAACTGTTTTATTCTTTCAGTGGGGAAAAGAAATTTTTTCGTGAGCTTATATCGAGGCCTTAGAATTCTAGATAAATTGTTGTGCTGTATTTATACGTGACAGTTATAATTATGTCTTTGCTCCTATGTTCATCTCCGAACTTTTCCAAGGGGGAGGGGGGGTGGGGAGAACAAACTTTTTGGTGCTATATTAGAAAGCAGCTGTAAGTGTTGCCGTTTAATTTTACATTTTATAAAAAGTTACTGCTACAACTTGGAATGTGAAGTCTGCCTGTTTCTTAGGGGAGGGGGGGGGCCACACGATTTTTTGGTGCAATATTAGGAAGCAGATGTAAGTGTTGCCGTTTAGTTTTACATTTTATAAAATGTTACTGCTATAACTTGTAATGTGAAGTCCCTCTGCCTGTTTCTTAGGTGTCTTGTATTATGTGCCTACCATCAAGTTCATATTTTTTAAATTAACTGTTCGTAACTCGTGGACTTACAATAAGCTGTTTCTTGATTTATTCAACCTAACCCTAAATTTAGAGGAGCCACTATTTTTTGGGTGGTCAGTTATAATTTGTCTTTGGCGTATTTCTGATAAAATTTCGACAATCTCGTTTCTATGTCCGTCGTGGCCCGCCAGAGTGGACTTATTCAAAACCCTGAGTCTCTTTAGCAAGTCGTTAGGATCGTCGTAATATTTATAATCGACTCTGCTACCCGCTTTTTTAACCATGCCTGTCCCTTGTTTCTTGAGTTCTTCCCAAATCGGACCGATAATAGACCTGTATTTAATGCTACGACTAAATTTGGGTTTACGAGGATTTGGGTCGTTGTTGTGATAAATAGCGTTATTATTTTTTAACATGGCCACGTAAGCTGCTTTAACTTCCGGCGCGAGGGAAGTTTCTTTCAAATCTTTGAAAACTAGCAAGTTCCAAAACCAGCATCTTCCTACGTATTGCTCGTTCTCGACCACTACGTCATTCTCAAAGATTTTAACCATTTTATTACCAAACTGTAATAAAATTTTTCTTATCAAACTGTAACCCGAATACTGGGTCAGTGTCTTTGGGATTTTCAAAAAATTTTATCAAGAAATATTTAGCAGTTTCTTCTATATTCTGACCAGGTAACAAACTATCGAAGGACCTTAGAGTGGTGATGTTAGGAAGCTCAGGTGGAGTGCTAATGCATCTACCTTGCACCTCGGAATATGAAAGGATGTGTTTAGGACCTGTGCTCGTAGTTGCGTATTCGGTTTTGGACTCGGGAGGAATTCGCATTATAGGAGCTACAGCCAGACTTGAATATTCGGCGAGGCTGTAATCGAGAGAGGACGGCAATGTTTTCCGACTAGGAGTAATTGCAGGGGACGGTGATGAAACTAGTGATCCGTAGTCATCTTCGTCACTATCTTCTTCTTTGTAAATTTTAATTGGTGTAGTTTGCGTGGCTAGAGTGTTTTTAATCGGGTTTGTTTTCGTAGCTAGAGTGTTTTTAATCGGCGTAGTTTGAGTGACTGCACTGAAGACCGGCCTCGGTTTCAAGGTGCTTACTACCAGTTTAAAACATTCTTGTAGCGATTCTTCTTGCTCTTTTTCACCCAAACGTAGATTTAAAAATATTTTAGTTAAACGTCTTTTGAGTTTTACGATTTCTCGTTTTGTCTCCATTCTTTTGTTTAATAGGTAAAAACGAATATTTATATCGGCCCTCGTTTAACGTTTTGTTAATTGATAAAAATCCGTAAGGCTTTTTCCAACAATTTTGACACAACGTTTTAAACTCTGAAAATTCCACGTCAGGGCCAACATAATTTTCGTAAACATGTTTCAAATGTAACTCATCAACCGGAAAACAAATTAATAAATTTTCATTGTCTCTAACCACTTGCAATAAAAAAAACATCGGTGTTTGAATGGCGACCTTGGGAAAAGTAGCGCTCTACAGTTTTTTTGTTTGTTTAAAAGAGAGTTGTCAAAAAGAATACGGTTTCTAAATTTTGGGTCCAGTTCTTCGGGTGGAATTAAATCTATATGAGAACCGTGAAAAAATCTATTTGAGAACCGTGAAAAAATGCGACATCCCATCCAATTTTTTCCTCAATTTCGGCTAATATAGACTGCAAAGCTTTGTATTTAGGCTGACATAACGTTTTACTGTAAATAAATAACCGGTCATAGTCTAGCCATTTTTCGTTACAGATAAAATTAAACAATAAGTTAGTTTTTCTACAGTTTGCGGGGCCTATAATTAAACATCTAATATTTGAAGTAGAAATGGATGATTTTTAGGTTCTTTCTTAGGCACAAAAAGTCGTAATTTTTAATTTCAATTTTTTTTATTTACACATTTTTTTAAATGTTTATAGAGATAATAAATCCATAAAGTCTTCATCCGTAAATTTGTTGTTGGCAACATCTGACTGCACCACGCCAAAGTCTATGTTGCACCATAATTTCACGTTGCTGGGGAATCATTGGTAACGTATACTGCAGTAATTTTCCCGGTGACTTCAGTCAAGTTTAAAGCATTATAAGATGGCAAGTTAAACCATGGTTTGTCAATACCATTTTTGTTAAGTTTCCCTTTACTTTTGTGTACATCTTCGTACACCCAAGTTCTCAGACAGAGCGGTTTCTCACTGTCAGTTGCCTTCTCGCAAGAGGAGTAACAAGGGGAAGCCGTGTGCATACAATTAGGATAATTGAACATGGTCAATGATACCGGTTTCTGGTCATCACAGTCGACCTCAATTTTTTTACATCCTTTTCAAGATATACTTTTCAAGATTTTTCAATAGTTTTTGAGTTTCAGGGTCGCTAGGAAAAATCCAACCTTTATATTTCGATTTTTCGTTCAAAATGGGAGTCCCCTTCACCTTTAACTCGTTAAACTGTATGGAAGGGGACAAGAAAAACTTTATACCATTGTTAATTTTGGTACTCGTTTTTAACTTTCACCAAGTTTTTTTGCAAGAGATTGAAGAGATTTGTTTTCCAGGATGGTTGAGTCATCTTGAGGTTTGTCTATATTCCCTTTTTTAAAAATAAAAAAAAATGGAGAGGGGGGATCAATCTACCGAGTAAATTGATTTTAAGCAATTCATTAAAGACCCAGTTTGTGAGAATAAGAGCTACAATAATCGGAGAAATAAAAGAAAATACGGCTGCCACGGTTGGAACTCGAACCCGTAACAATCGCTTAGTAAGTCGGGGATATTAATAGTACACGGATGTCCTGGGCTCTAGTCCCTGTTGGGACAGTTGTGTTTTCTTTTTCTTTTAGGTTGTTGCATCTTGAATTCTCACAAATTCAGTCTTTTAATGCACATTGTTTTGTTTCATTCCTTACTCTGTCACCCTGTGCTTTTTTTTTGGGGGGGGGGGAGGGGGGGGGGGCATATTTAAAAAAGATGTCTGTTAATAAGTTTGGGCAATCGTTGTAAAGGACGAGAGGGAAAGGGGTGAAGTGGTGGGGGTTGGTCCGAGGGAACAGCCTGGACTAGGGTACCTGCTGACACCCGAAAGCAACTATGATATGCAAAGTAAGCATTTAACCTAAGTTGGAACCGCTATAGACTTTGAAGATGCGGTAAATTTTTCTCAGATCGATACTCTGGAAACGGAAATTCAGAACTTAAAACCGACTTGCCTCCTGCTATTACTCATCTCAGCGATGAGTTAGCTTCCGCCATTTCTAGCATTAAAAAAATGCATTATACTTAGATGAGTCTGACGGAAATTTTTATGCGAAGAAGAAGCAAATTAAGGACATAGCTTTTCCCCAGCACGCTGCTGACGTGGCATGAAAGTGTATGTTGACAGAAATTGCTTATTACAGGACGACCAGAAAGTATACTTCAATGCAACGCACAAGCAGATTAGAAATCTAAATGAACCTACCTTACCAAACGATGCTGTTAATAAGCTATTCGTTGACAGCAATTGCTTGTTACAAGACGATCAGAAAGAATACTTCAACGCCTTGAACAAACCGATTAGAAACCTGAACGAACCTACTTTATCGAGTGATGCGGCTACAAAGAAATTTGAGCATGAAAACAGTTTCATGCTGATCAACTTCAGCATGAAAAGTCCTTTGGAAAAAGTGAGTGATTGGTTCGTTAATTCTGGTCCTCTGTCGAGCTTTGTGTGCACAAGTTCTGGTTTAATTCATAAAGCAATTTTATACTGCAGCGATCCGAGTGTTGCACTCGTTGGTAAATGTAAAATAGGTACGAGAGCCCTTTACATCACTAAACTAAAGGATGAGCATTCTACACCTACTGTTTTCGAAAATCCTTACGTAATAGAACAAAATTTGCCCATCGAGGTACACTCATTCGAAGAGTTTCACACAGAAAACGTTTATTTCCAGTTAGATTTGCACGTAGGTTTTCAATAGATGACTCGTCTCATCCTATCTAACACCGCTTCGTAATTACGTGCCTTAGAGGGCACTTAAAAAAAATAGGCAAAAGTAACCGCACTAAATTTGGTCAAAATTTTGCACCCATTCGTAACTGTATTTTATTCTCGGTCCCAAGTAGTTTACCACACACCGGAGAGGATCCATGTTACCACAACTATCAAAATAACAAGGTTCTCCCGAAATGGTTGAATAAGCTACCCAGTGACTTCCATCTCCATCATGGAATTCTTCAAAGTTTACTATTCCGTTTTCACCAATAGGCCTAAGTTTTAAGGTAGTCTTTACTAAAAGTACCTCTGAATTTTGGAATTTTCATTACTCTAGCCAATCTGTTTAAATCAATGTTTGTTAAAGTTTATTAAAGTCGATTAAACCTTAAGTAAAGACCTCTGCCACGGGGCAATTTTTTTTGCTTCTTTTGTTGCTTAATTTTTTTTTCTTCGAGCCGGAACCTTCCACTTGCTTGTGAAGCCGCACTAGTTCAGCCAGAATTTTTGCGTTGTTTTGTGCCTTTTTTACGGCAGATACCACCCCTGCAGTCCCTTCCGCCAACCTCCAATGCCAGCTAAAATCGGTCCTGGCAATGCCAACGGCAAAAAGCTGCCTTTGTTTTATCGTGATCTTGTTTTGAGCGCCATATTATCTTTATTATTATTATTGTTATTATTTAATAAACAACTTCGACTTTGCCTCTGTCCAACTTTAGATTCATTTTTCTGTCTCCAATGAGCAGAGCGTGACAGGTAGTATTAGCCGGTACGGTGGCCCTAAACTTCAGTTTGACTTGTACGTCCACGATTCCCGATTGAAGCCTCTTGGACTGTTTGGAGCAATCCAACACCACGAGAAGATAGGCTTTCTTGAACTGAAGCAAGTCGAAACTCAAGTCGTTGGTGTCGTAGCACAGCTGTCTAAATTGCTGTGCCATTCTGTACAAGCCGACGTACTCTCCAGTAGCATAATTTGCGTTCAAATCGAGAAACGAATATCTTTCTGAATTTAGAGTCACATGAGTATCTTGCAGACTGCAGTGATCGAACATGCCAGGGTTTTTAACTAAAAAGTCCTCCCTGTAAGTTTGAAAAGCTAGAACTATCCACCTAGGTTTTTCGACCGCAGAAGTTGTCAGCACGCACCAGGTGAAGCTGGTATTTTGAGTGAGCATGCAGCTATCGTAATGCCAGTGCCTAAATTCAAAATCCACGGTCGCTCCGTGGTCGATGAGATTGTAGAGTTCAAGTTTCTGCTCGTCCGAGGCCGTGACATGTGGAACGAGCCAGCCGATGCTATTTAGAACGACTTTGCCATTGACCGCTGCTTTGAAGATGGCATCGTGTCGCTCGCTCTCATGAGTGTGAGCACGTGTTTAGTTCCGTAGATTAGCTTGTCGTAATTTTCGAAAAACCCCATGACGTATTTCAACGGGATGGCGAAGGTAAAGCTTCCCTTGGGAGTCGTTTCAACGATGTTGGACGCGTGCCGCTGTTTGAATCCCAAGTTATTGGTTAGTTCAGCCGCAACTGAACTAACGTCCAGCACTGACCGAGCAAAGCTGGTTGCTCCGCCGAACCGTAAGTGAGTAGTCCCTTCATCAGAGTACCGAACCCCGGATAATTTAACTCGTCAACTTGTTTATCACCGAGATGGTATTTGATATTAGAAAACAGGAACATGGGAGCATTATTAATCAACGCGGCTACGTCGGCGTCGGCATAAGCCGAGTCATCGTATTTCAGTATCAGGAGGTAACTATTGCCAACGTGCAGAAATAAATCTTGGTTTTCTACATGTATGCAGATTTCTGAATTTACGTTGTTGAGATTTGTGCCAACAATAGGATTGTATTTGTGTAAGACTCGACCAATGAATCTTACACCAAAGGTTCATTAATTTTTAAGTAATGTTCTACTACGCTCATTTTTTGGGTGTTGTTATGAATTTGATGAAAGTTTTGTTTTTAGGCATCAATTTTTTTTATTATTAGAGTTAAAATTAAGAAAGAGTCCATTCCATTTTTTTCCAAACACGAGCATTTTATCATTTTTTTTTATTTAATTCGTAGATCTCAAGTGAAGACGCACCATGATCGTCTCACCGTTTAAATCTAATGGCTCGTTGGTCTGAGACATGAGCCAAACTCTTATACTTCTGACTAACTTTGTAGTAACTGGGAGGTATATTAAATCATGTGGCAACTTTATGATTTTTAAAACGGGCGGTGAATTGGGATAAAAGGAGTATAAAGTGGGCTGAGTGTCACTGTTTAGGTACGAATTGCCTATGATATCTACATGTACAAAAATTGTATTGACGGTCAAAATGTCGACTATATTTCGACTTTCACTTCTGACGTAGTTGCCTAGTCAAACCCCAAGACTGTAGCCAAACTCTTGTCACCCGAAAAAGATATTCCGTAATTCGGATCGGTAATTATCAAGTTGGTTCTTAAAGTGTTTAGATTCGGAAGAATCATAATAGCATCCTTGCTGTGCCCATTTGCATCTATCGCTGACTTGAGAAATTTATTCAAATCCTCGATTTAGTAAGCACTGGGACTTACTAACACTTTGTGCCATGAAGCGCCAGCATCGGTAGTGTACTGAATTTCGTTATTTTTTGAGGTGATGTTGTGTATGCTGTTATAAGTGTCTAAATTAAGCAGAGCCAATTCGTAATTTTTTTTCAGAGTCCAAATGAAAAAAAAAATATTTAGATTAATTTTCAAGTTGGAGTCTTTGCCGGTGAGAATAATCGAACAGGAATCCATGATGTCTTTTTTTTTTAAAGAGATGAAATAGATTGTACTATAGTAAGAAAGAGCAGCCGTAAAGAATTCAATATGAAATACTGCGTCAAATGTAAACGTTCGACTCCTAACCAGTCGAAGGCCCCAGTTTCTACAACTTCACGAAACAACAGACCGATGCAGATAGTGTTTTGCGATGTATGTGGTACAAAAAAAGCTTACTTCGTCAAAGTGGGGAAGGGACTCGTGAACAAAATCATAGATAACTTGCCCGTTGAAATACATTTACCGGGGTATCAATACTGCGGTCCTGGAACTCAGCTGAAGAAGCGACTGGCACGAGGAGATCTTGGAATAAATAAACTAGACGAAGCTTGCAAAGAACACGATATAGCATACGCCGAGAGCTCAGACTTAAAAGATTGCCACACTGCCGATGAAGTTATAATTTCAAAAGCTCAAAGGGTGATAGAGGATCCATCTCTGGCTTGGAGGGAAAAACTAGCCGCTTCTGTCGTTAAGAAAATCATGAAAACAAAACTCAGGTTCAGAATGGGAAATAAAAAAAATGGATAAACTCGTAAACGAACTTCACAAACAAATGCGGAAAAATTTTCTGAGACGGAAGGTGATTGTACTGGGCCTAAACGATCTATGGCAGGCTGACTTGGTGGAGATGATACCGTACGCTAAGCTAAATAAAGGATTTAACTACCTACTGACTTGCATTAACGTCATGTCCAAGTTTGCTTGGGCCATTCCTCTGAAATCTAAAATCGGTCTAGATGTTACCGAAGCTTTCAAGAAGATACTCTCAGGAGCCCCTAAAAATTGCGTACCATAAGTGGCCCACTGGGCACTCGCATCTGACGTCCGGGCTTCAGTCGAGCAAGCCGGACTTCTCACCCATTGAAAGTTACTTACCATAAGTGGCCCACTGGGCACTCGCATCCGAGATCCGGGCTTCAGTCGAGCAAGCTGGACTCCTCTTCCATTGAAATTTTGAGAATAGGTTGAGGTCGTTTCGGCCCTAAGGCCTCTAATCATTCGCTTTACCGGATGAGACTGCGTTACATCCAAGCGCCAGCTATCCCCTAAAAATTTACAAGTCGGTTTAGGTAGTGAGTTCTACAACAAAATTTCAAAGCGCTACTTAGGCGCCATAGCATCAACATGTACTCTACGTACTCTGAGAAGAAAGCGAGCATGGTTGAACGCTTCAACAGAACGCTGAAAACTCGCATGTGGAAAAAATTCACCACGCAGGGGAATTACAAGTGGATACACATTATCAACGAGTTGGTTTCGGATTACAACGACACGGTTCATTCCACCACAAAACTGAAACCTAGGGAAGAAACCAGATGTCAGGAACCGTTGCTGAGATGAACTAGTCCTAAACAACTGCTGAATTCCTAACTGAGATGAACTAGTCCTAAACAGCTGCTCCAAGTTCGCCGTAGGAAATAAAGTCAGAATTTCTACGGTAAAAAAAAATTTTCGACAAAGTATATTTGCAAAATTTTACTAACAAAGTTTTCACGATCAGTAAAGTGCAAAAAACCCAACCAGTTACGTACCTTTTAAAGGATGAGTCGAGTGAACTGGTGCTCGGAGGATTCTACAGACAGGAAATTCAAAAACCCAAGTTCCAGATTAGTTCTAGTGGAGCATGTATTACGTAAAAAGTGGGGGAAAGATGGTAAAATGCTTTATTTCTTTAAATGAAAGGGCTATGACTCCAAGTACAACAGTTTGATGGATAATATAGGTAGTTTAAGTTGAATTCACGTGCCCATAAGCTAGAGTACTGACTGCATCGTCGCAGACCCATCTCTTGTCGTCGTAGAGACTGAAAGCCAACTTGTGATGGTGACGGTTTTTACTACGTGCGCCTCCAAACGAATGTAAGACTCCAGAGTTCTCACGACGCTATTATTAAACAGCACATTCGTGCACCACTTGTGCTGTTTTCTTAATGCCTTTGCAAGCCATTTTGTTCTTCCCATCCGATTATAAAGCAATGTAGAGCTTCGACTTTAAACATACAAAATCAGAAATTGGGCACCCCACGCTCTCGTCTTTCATCTTCCCCCAATACTTTTTTGTTGGCGTTGGAGTGTAAGAAATCTTCTTTTGGGTAGTCAGACGTATCGAACAACGACGCATCTTCTTCCATATCTAAACATCGTCCGCTTCTATCTCGTAACACAGACCATCCGTAACTAGGAGTTTACATCTCTCTGGTCCGTGCTTTTTCATCATGTGGTCGTAGTGAAACCGGTAGACTAGTAACTTTGACAGTTCCAAGACTCAAAACCCAACCATGATGGGCTTGTTCAAGATGATGTTTGCGGGAGTCTTTGTAAAACTTACCAAATCCTCGCTTAGATAAGTGAAACTCGTTGTGCGTGGGTGAGATGCGTACTTGATGGCTTTCTCTTTCTTTTGCTATCAAGACATTGTTTCTCTTACTTTTGTTTTCGATCGTCTTCCCAAAATCGAATTATTCACCAGTTTGTAGAGGTTTTTGTCAAAATCGTTACTAGCCGCTTGCCGTTTCTTGTTATTAAAATCGATGTACGGTATCAGCAAAGGAGCTTGCTTAAAACTGATTGCTCTGTGTATTTTCTTGAGAACCATGCCGAGAGAAAGGTAATATTTCAAATTCCTATAGTGCACTACATACTTTTTCTTTGAGAAAAGGTTAGCGGTTAGCTTTAGGTCTTTGCTGTACGTTAACCGCAAGACCTCGACTGCCCGACGGTTAAAATGAGAAAGTAAAGACTTTATGATTTTCATGTGCTCCGGTGCTAATGGGAAATCACTGTGCGATGCATGAAGCGCCTCGGGGTATTCCAAATCCACTTCCAATATCAGCCCTGTATCACTCTCATCTCCCTAATTATCGAGATTTATATCCTTAAGCCGGTTTTTCGACACCCATTCGTACTCTAGTTGGTAGATACTTGCACATAACACAACTGTACAAGTTGTTGAAGTCCAAAAACATGATGTAAGCATTCTTTTTATCAGGGTGGAAGGTAGATGTATATAAGGGTTGTTGGCTTTAGCGCATCTTCTAGCTATAAACGAAAATTCGGAGCACCGCAAATTCGGAGCACTGTTTTATCATAAAAAATGTGTCAACAAATCGTCTTAATAAGAATTAATAGTTTATAACTTAGCGAAAAATTAAAAATTAGAAATTAAAAAATTAAATAATAATATAAATAAAAATAATTAAAATTTAAATATTAAAATATTAATTCTGCGTAATTTAGAGTGCTGGAATAACGAGCAATACAGTGTGCAGAATAACGAATAATGAAAAATAACAAGCAATTCTCTAGCTACCAACTAGCATATTAACTACCGTAGGCTATATTTAAGTTAAATTCATGAAAAAAAGGAAAACGTTACTTGAAAATCATAACGTGAGCCAAGTTAGTATCACCAACTAATTTTAAGTGTCAAGTAACAAATATGGCAAAGGCATAATAATAAATATAAATACAAATTTCAATCCACTCTGGCTGTAATACGTCCAAAGCCTATTTCCTAGTAAATTATTAATTTTTTGAAAGCCGACAGGCTCATTTCACTCTGGCTAAAGAAATTGTGAAAAGAGGACTAACGCTATGCCAGAAAAGAAACAACCAAAAACAATGATTGGTTTAGCGAATTTTCGGTAGGATAATATGCTTA
>JAHWFP010253303.1:6892-20573 GCA_023313725.1 Lithobius niger
AGAGAGAGAGAGATTAGAGAGAGACAGATTAGAGAGAGAGAGAGAGAGAGAGAGAGATTAGTGAGAGAGAGATTAGACAGAGAGATTAGACTGCGATCAACGATCTTATGTAGACAGACAGGCTGAAAACAGTAGACGGCAAGATTTTTGTGGCTCTAATCTTTATTTTATGAGGTATCGAACGTTTATATGCTGTACAATAAATTTCTTTCTGCGTTGATGTTGTAAATTAAATCTCTGTGTAATTATGAAACGGAAGAGAGGCCGAAAGGTTAAAGGCTTACATAATAAGGTTAACAGTTCAGACGAACACTTAATTTAAATAATTAAAAGATATTATGTGACGTTTTCATTACGTTGTAAAGAAAGATGGTATCTGCTGGCCATAGCGTTCGCCTCTGACTCTGTAGGCGTCGATGCGTGCTTCACAAAGTTTTTTTCATTCCCAGAGCATCACAAAATCTATATACTGATTAATTACACAGAAGTTAATTGCAATTATTGCTACAGTTCGTTCAACACATTCTCAAGCACGTCTGCATTTCATCACACCATTAAAAAAAGTTCGACTTGGTTGTTTGCTTGCGTGTTTGTTCGCCTACTTCTCCAGAAGAAGGACATACGAAGGTAAGATTAGCATCAAATGAAAGACTGAGCAAGGAAGCAAAGCGAGGAACTGTTTGAAAAAGTTTACTATACGTGAAAATCGAGTGCTATGCTCGCTCAATCCACGTACCTTGCTTTCAGACACGGGGATGTCTGACAACTTTCTAATACGTCTCGGTCTGCTTTTTCGGTGCATACTACCAGTTGAAATTGACGAATTTCTCTCAGCTCATTTGCTGATACTAAAGTATGGTGCGAAATCTGTCGTTCTTTTAGATTTTTTTTAATTTTTCAACCAAGTTTCTTTCTGATTAGTCTGCCTGACCGAACTTGTCATCATAAACAACTTTTGAAAACAGCATTTCATGCAGGGCCGGATTAAGGGGGGTGCTTTGGGTGCCGAAGCACCGGGCCACAGACCAAAAAAGGGCCTCAAGGGTGCCTCACGGTCACAGGAAAAATAAAATAAGATACTATTTAAAAATGAAAAATGTTTACTTTTACTGTGTTTACCAAAAAAATTATTGTTCATTAAAGGAAACTTTTTTTGTTGCGGGACTGAAGGGGGGAGGGGGGGCACAATAACTCTTAAGCACCAGACCTCTATGAGGCTTCATCCGACCCTGATTTCACGTATTCAAGGATCGAAAAATCAAGTTACTGCGATGAAAATGAGCTTATCGAAGCTTAATTTAATTATCTTTCATGTGACGCTACTCTCATCTTCAGATATAAGTCACCTACGAAGATCTTATATCTGGAGGAGTAGATGTACAAACACGCACGCACATATCGTAAGTTTTTAATGATACAGGTAAGTAGATGGTTGAATGGCACTCAATGGGTCAGTGTTTTCGATGGTCACATGATACTAGATGGGGCAATACACCAAGCTTTCTACATAGCTGCCACCAAGCCATGAAGAAAGCTTGGTAGCAGCAGTTAAATTGTACTCCTGCATCACGACTTAGATTGGCTAAAGATAGGTGATTTTTTTTCCCACCCCTTCAGGTGTTTACTGACATCTCGTCTGGTAATTTTGTTTTTGTTACATCTTATGTTCCCATTGCCAATGCCCAGTCGTCCAGTCAGCTAGATACATTCACAACAAAACGAAAAGTCGTTATTTTGAATCTGTGGCAGGAAAACCGGAGTAAGGATGAACGGCCGACTTAACGTTGTCCAGCTCAAACTGCTTGGAGGTAGGTAGTAGTCTTTTTGCGGGCCGCCAGTTTTTGTTGTTGTTACAATGACTTAAAATGACTACCGTTTGCGTCACCAGTCGCCGTTGTCAAGTAAGTGTTTGAACGTAACAGCAGTAGAAACAACTTGACATGCATTTTCCCGATGTTACATTTCAGTCTCTATGGAAATTTCTGTCTGTATGGAAAAATAATTAAAAATGCTCGAAACTAATTCTTTAGGCAGGTAAATTGGCTTGCTGTACTACGTTATTTCTAGTATGTGACTTTCGCTGGTGGTTTAATTCTAATTTACCTTTGTATTATTTACAGCAATATAAATCTATTTACCAAGCTGCTTGACAACGATATGTAAAACGTATGTACAGCTTCCTGGGGATGGGGGGGGGGGGGAAGTGTGTAGTGTATGAGATTGTGTTAGCTACATTGATCCTTATACCTCAGTCGTCACTCAGTAGTCATTTACGCAAAGTGTTTGGCGCGGCATTTCACTCAAACCCTCAGCTAACTACTGTGTCATTCAGTCAGGCGTGCATAAGCGTCGCCTTCGAACCTTCACTGCAGAGTTCCATTGGGATACGAGCTCTAATGTTTTACCTTCTAAACGTCGAAGCCATTTTTGTTCAGTTAATTTGTTGGTTTTTTTTTTCGCTTCCGTTTTATTGTCATTGTTGCGGTCTGGTTTATGACGGGTATGTCCATTCTCCACCAAATTTTGTTTACGAGAAAAGGACCAGTAGAAATACATATTAATGCCCATGTTCCGTCCATGCTTTGCCCCATGCGTATTATTCGATACCAACACACTAGCGTGTGTCTAGATAGCATGTGTAGTAGCACGATTCATAGTTGATTCTGAAGTGTTAGAGGCAGTTGCAATAATCGTGACAAAACAATTGAGGAAAACCTGGCCTCCCGAAGCCCACACTGGAGAATTTTGGACAGAGATCGCATCCGTACGGTTTACAACTGGAACATTTAACGAAAAACCAAGATCATTTCATTTTGGTTTTAACAACGAATTAGCCTTTCGTTTGCCGGCAAGGCTAACTCGATGGGTGTGGTTGGATGGTTTATTTTGTAGCAAAATCCTGTACGACAAGATGCAATGACAATGTGATTTCCTCCCCGCCCAAGCCCCGTAACACTTGGTTCGAGTGAACTCTAATCCGATCTTCTGCCTCTCGGCTCCTTGTGTGGACCACTATATTACACCGTGCAGAATTTTCTATCACTGCCTGCCAGCCATGCTAATCATAATAAGGATTTGGATTTGAATTTATTCCAGGGCCATGGCCCGAAGCTTCACGTCCTATAAGCAATACAACTTGTAACCATAACCATCATAGAGAGGCACATGGCACATTATTCACATTACTACATAGCAGCATGTGAACACTAATGCAAATGGCAAACTAAGACCTCAGAGTTGAGGCAAACGCACCGGCAGAGGGAACCAACAGACGCACACCCGTCACCTGGCAGAAGAGCGCTACAGCACGCAGTCATACAACATCTTACGTTCAAGAGAAACAGAAAAAAAGGGCTTGTAAAGGGGATGCACACGAAATCCACGCACGCAATCGCTTCCGTAGACACTGTGCCGGGTACAGTGCAGTATGAAATGAGCAACTGTCTCATCAACCCCACAGACTACACAAAGCGGAGATCCCACCCATCCAAGGCCATATGAACCTACGTTTTGTGATCTTACATTATAAACCAAAGTCTCAATAGCAGAAATGAAGCAACGACGACCCCCGGAAGGAGAACCCCAACAATGAAATCGGGCGAGTGTGTCAATGCTTTGGCTGGAAGTTGAAACTGGTAGGTTGTTGCCTTGAAAAGAAGTTGGATTTGGCACATTGTTGCCTCGAATAACAATTTGCTCTGCGCGGTCATCGCAGAGGCATGTCTTAAATGACGTCTTTCACGAAGGATACTTATTTTTCACACGGTACGGATTACGCAAGCCAAGGCGATAAATTGAGAGTGTGGAGGAGGGCTTGAATGGCAAATGTCCATTAACTTAACAACCAAGCTCAGTCAACGTTCAGGCAACAGTGATAAATGACGTCACAAGCCAAAGCGATAAACAGGGAGTGGGGCAGTGCGTCTGTGTAGGGCAGTGCGTCTAGGAGTTGCAGGTTCCTTAACGGGGAATGCCTTTGTTTGGGGCAGTGCTTCTGTTAGCCCTGCTCTTTAGAAAATATAGACATTGGAACGTGGGGGGGGCGGGGGGGCGCCACCGCGTCGGTTACCACTAAGCATATGATTACGCATTAACTGAACCTAAAAGGTACTTTTATGGGCTGTTAGGGATGGACACCATACAATTTCATTTGCACAAATCTCGCAAAAGGGGAAAAGGCAGTATTTAATTCAACCACTCACACTCATCCAAATTCAACTACGTGTAGCAAAGGGGAGGTAGGGAAGGGGAGAGACGGGTAGGGGAAAAAAATAGCCAGTCGCAGATAATGTTCACGCAAGACCGACCGAAAACTGGGAAACAACCACGGATCAAACCAAACCACAGGCGAAAGAAAACCCCAGGCGAAGCCGAATACGATGCTAGAAAAAGCATGAAATTTGGTACAGTGGTAACTTGTACCAAATTAAGTAAATTGAGTCGAGGAGACAGCGCGATTTAGGCCTTGGGGGAGCCCTAGCCTCCCTTCCCCCTCGTCCCAAAAAATTGCCAAAATCCGTATTTTTTGTGATAAAAGCTTGATATTTGGTACACTGGTAGATTTTACCAAGTTGAGTAGATTAAGTCGAGGAGGCATCGCGATTTCAGCCTTGGAGAGCCCAGCCCCCCCCCCCTCCCACATATAAACTGCCAAAAATCCGTATTTTTTGTGATAAAAGCTTGAAACTTGGTAGACTGGTACATTTTACCAAGTTGAGCAAATTAAGTTGAAGAGACATCGTGATTTCGGCCTTGGGGGTGCCCCAATCCCCTCCTCCCATGTGCATATAAATTGCCAAAATACGTATATTTTATGACAAAAGCTTGAAATTTGGTACACCGGTAGATTTTACCACGTTGAGTAAATTAATTCGAGGAGAAAACGTTTCTTGGGCCTTGTTGTAGTGTAAAACTAACAAAAATAACTCAACCATCAACAAATCAAAAGCACAATGTGAAGCACTGTTCAGCACACAATTCTGGACAAGAAAGATGATACTTCTTTTAGGTAAAAACAACCATTGAACCGCAAAATTGTATTTCAAGCTTCCCTCCCCCCCCCCCCTCCGTAATTTACAGGATTGCTCTGTTGTTCAATTGGCTGTTATAGTGACCTTCGATTTCAAAGTGCCCGAAATGGACATGCTCCAACAGGCGAAGATCTATTATTCCCAACAAGCCTAACCGAAATTGTTTAACTTTGATAGGGACCGTCCTACGTCCATTTAAAGGTGAAGAGGTAATGGCGTAGCGGCAAAATCGTATGGTGATTTTCGACGTCAAATAGATCTTGAGGTCCCTCTAATAGCCTTAATGAACATGCATAGGATATTCTGAAAGGTTTCAATCTATTATTCGCAACAAGCCTAACCGAATTTGTTTAACTTTTGATAGATACCGTCCTATATCCATTTAAAGGTGAAAGAGGTAATGGCGTAGCGGCGAAAACGTATGGTGATTTTCGACATCAAATAGATCTTGAGGTCCCTCTAATAGCCCTTAATGGACATGCTTAGGATATCCTGAAAGGTTTCAATCTATTATTCCCAACAAGCCTAACCGAAATTGTTTAACCTTGATAGGGACCGTCCTACGTCCATTTAAAGGTGAAGAGCTTATGGCATAGCGGCGAAAGCGTATGGTGATTTTCGACATCAAAGAGGTCTTGCGGTCCCTTTAATAGCCCAAAATGGACATGCTTAGGATATTCTGAAAGGTGTGGTTCCATCCACGAATCCCAACCAAAATTGTTTAGCTTAGATGCAAATAAACAAATATGAGCATTAAAATGGCGCTTTGAAATTGAAACTAGACCCTACACCAATTACAGCTATGACCTTTAAACAGGCTTAGAACGGTCCCTATCTAAGCCGAACAATTTCTGTTAGGATTGATGGAAAGAATAGATCCCCGCATTTCAGAAAAGCCTAAGCATGTCCATTTCGAATTATTAGAAAGCTCGAAAGAGCGCTTTTAAACCGATGGCCACTATAACAACCAATTCAACAATGGAGCAACTCGTGCAAATGAAGAAAGGGAAGTAAACTTGAAATACGTACGTTTCGGAGTTCAATTGTTACTGTTATGAAAAAGATGTATGTATGTATGTATGTAATATCAACGTTCTTATAATAATATAATAATAAAACATTTGTCGTGCAAATAGAGCACGACCGGACAGGTGAGGGCTGGAAAGCCACTTATAACCAGCCGAGTTACAACCAACAGAATTCTGGCCGAAGCAGGAATGGACACAGTTTGGCTCTCGATAAAAGTTTCCCGAAAGAAAGTAAACAATTGTCAGAAAGTACTTGTACAGAAAGTACTCTTGTCGTACTCTTGTCGTCTTGAAAGTACTCCCGAAAGAAAGTAAACAATTGTCAGAAAGTACTTGTCAGAAAGTACTTGTCAGAAAGTAAACAATTCAACCCTCTAGCCGCCTTACTAAGGACCATCCATTCACCATTTTTAGTTCATTGTGTTACAGCACAACAAAGCCAAAGCAACATTGTCTCCTCTACTTAATTGACTCAACTTCGTAAAATCTACCAGTGTACCAAATGTCAAGCGTTTATCGCAAAAAAAATAAGGGTTTTGGCAATTTAAATGGGGGAGGGGAGGGGTAGGGCTCCCCCCAACGCTGAAATGGCGATGTCTCCTCGATTTAATTGACTCAACTTGGTAAAATCTACCACTGTACCAAATTTCAAGCTTTTAACGCAAAAAATACGAATTTTGGCAATTTAAAGGGGCGAGGGGGGGAGAGCTAGAGCTCCCCAAGGCCGAAATCGCGATGTCCCATCGACTCAATTTCCTCACCTGGTACAAACTACCACTGTACCGAGTTTCATGCTTTTATCACAAAATGTAGGTTTAGGCCGATTTTAGCACCTTACTGCCTGCACTCGTATGGCCTGCGACCAGACAACAGAGTGTGCCCTACACTCGAACATGAGAGTAGAGGAGCCATCCAGTGTGCAAGCCTGCTGAATACTGACTCACTGCTGCAGACTGGATGCAACTGAGACTGGGTGCGATCCGTCGTAGCTAAACCATGCATTCCCTATTCCATGATCGCAACATCCACTCGCTCACTCGCTAAGGGCTAAACGGCGCGACTGCACCGACTGAACCAACGACACCCGTTCACGACCCAAGAACACAGCACTCTTCGATAAAGCGTCAGCATTCTCATTCCACGAACCGCACCTAAAGCAACCTCAGACAAAGGGTTCAAAGGGTTTCAGTATCAGTTAGACGATGGCGTTCGGCAACAATAAGGTAACACTTTAGCCTCTTTAGCCACTTTAGAACGTCATCGTCTAACATATTTGTACAACGACGAGTTGCATCTTTGACTCTTTTAATGGACGAGCCGGTGTTGCAATAAAGAGACAGTGTTAGTGCATTGTTGTCGAACCATCGTCGCACATTTGATTTGATTTGATTTTATTGAGTACTATGCGGCCTGTAAGCCATACACTCATGATAAAACTACCCTACCCTAACTTAAACCTAAACCATAATCGGACATTGTAAATCTCTTAAGTCTCCATGGAAAAAACCTCCTCGTAAAATTTCTTCATAAGTGGTGCCGAAAGGAGGAGGGGGAGGGGGTCCCTTCCCTGGGAAAAGTCACTTGCTATACAATACATTGTCATTACCTCCAAATCAAACATGAATGCAGCCACGAGTGACGACAAACACTGTGCAGCCAACAAAGGGGAGCAAAGAGCAAAACTACCTCAGTCTAAAATTCAAACCGACCATTGCTCTACAGAACCCTAGCACTTTACGGAACAATAACCGATTACCCTGCACATGCGGGGGAATCCCCAGGATCACCGCCAGGGAGTCGAGCCCATCAAACTGACCGTTACACCGCTGTGCCACCCAGGGCGGGCAAACACACAGGAAATGTGGCACTGTCTCCTCAGACGTACCACACCTGCACATCGGAGTCCTCGCCCAACCAATCCGAAAGAGATGGGCCCGAAGCTGAACATGACCGGTGCGCAGTCTAGACAGCAGGCCCGCCTCTTTACGAGACAAACTGTCAAGAGCGCTAGGCTGCGTGACAGAGGGATGAATACCAAAAAGCGCTCTACCATTGGGTCCCCCAACCCAGCGCTCCTGCCAGACCCTTTTGGACCACCTAGAATAAGCAGGCCGAAGATCCCTTGGGCCGACCGCGAATTCTATCGCAGGGGTCAGCGGTTGACAGCCCTTCTTCGCCAATTCGTCAGCCAACTCGTTTCCGAAGTCTCCACAGTGAGCCCGGGTCCACTCAATCTGAACATCTGTACCTACTTGATGTGCCGAAAACAGTTTCCACCCAATCTCTAGAGTCAGAGGGTTGGTTGCATCCAGAGAAGCGAAACACTGTCGGAGGAAGCCAGCACCCGCCAGAGAATCAGTAATGACGCAAAAGCTCGGTAGGTGTAAATCCATACCCACCTACAACGCGATCGCTACAGCTACCAACTCTCCCACAAAAGCCGAAGGCACAGACGTGAGATGGTAGCTGCGTTCAAGCCGAATGCTGGGAACACAAACTCCTATCCCACCCATTTCCTTATCAACACAGAAGGACGCATCGCAGTATATCCGGACACTGTCCAGACAGATCCTGCGGCCCAGACAAGACTGAAGGGTGACATTATACCACACCCAAGGGGGAGGGGGGGAGGCAAAACTGACCCTCGGAAAATTGGCCAATTCCGGGGCAACAAGGAGGGATGCCCCTAATCCGGGAGCACCTAGCAAATCCCGAGTTCTCTGTGACAAAGTCATGTAGTCCAGTATAATTCGGGCAAGGGGATCATTACGACCCCTCGCGACAGCCCGTTGACAGAGCCTAATTAGTAGCTCCTTGGCCCTAATATCAATGGGCATGTCACCAGTTTCCACAAGCAACGCCAAACCCGGGGTCGAAGGCAAACAGCCGGACACAACTCTCAGGCAACTGTTCAAAGCAACTTGGATGCTTTTCATTGCACGTTTTGAGGTCAGAAGGACCGGAACATGGAAGTCAGCACACGCTCTGATGTATGATTTATACAACGTGTTGATCGTGGCACGCTTCGCGACTGATTTATTACAGGCAACCAGTTTCAAGATATTCAGCCTTGACATAACGGTGTCTCTAACAACGGCCGCATCCACCAACCAGTCCAGTCGTGGGTCAAGGCGGAAACCAAGGTACCTAACCTTGTCCGTCGACTCAACCTTCGTTCCATCCACCATGATTGAACCTGTGAGCATAGGGCCACGACTGAAGATCATGAGCTCAGTCTTGGCGCTAGACAACAAAAGACCTCTTGCTGCCAAGAGTTGGGAACCATAGGCGATAGCAGATCCCAAGGCACCTAGGAGGGTAGGGAGATCTCTCCCGGTCAGCCAAACTGCTACGTCATCAGCATACGCAACCACACTAACGGTAGAGCTCATCTCCACCAAAACTGCATTGATTACAACTGCAAACAGAGCCGGGCTAAGACAACTACCTTGCGGGAGACCCCTGTCGGTAGACTGTACTCCCGACCAAGAACCATCCACTCTGGTCGCAAATTGCCGAGCACCAAGAAGGGCCATTAAGGCCTGCCGAAGGTCCACACTGATACCCAGGCCATGCAAAGAATGATCCAGCCAAGCCACGTCGACCATGTCGTATGCTGCTTTAATACCCAGGCCTCCCTAATGCCAGACTCGAGATACAACATCGCATCCTGAGCTCCTCTATGCTTCCGGAAGCCAAATTGGGCTCCAAAAAGCTTGTCAGAGTCTTCCAATTCACACACAACCCTGTTGATAAGAATTCTCTCATAGACTTTCCGTGGGCAAGAGAGAAGGCAATTGGCCTGTAGCTCGTGACCGCAGACCGCACCTTTCCCCTGCCCAGCACCGGGGTGAGAATCGAGAATAACCAAGATTGGGTCACTGGAGCTCCATTCAAGAGACTCTGATAATACTCTAGCAAGTCAGAGCGGCCTGCCTCATCCAGACTTTGCAGGTCATCATAGGTAATGCCATCTATTCCCGCAGCACTACCTGGCTTACAGGCCTGCAAGGCTGCCGAGAGTTCAAGCAGGCTCAATGGCACCTGGCGTGGCGCAGAAACAGAAATGGAAACGGTAACCGTGGGGGGAGGGGGACCCTTTGGCGTCCCATAAACCGATGCGAAATTATTATTAAAAGCATTCGCTAGACTGGCTCCACGCAGGACATTCCCAGTCTGGTCAAATGCCCATGTCACAGCAGGACTGGAGTCTTGAGGGCGAACCAAAGCCCAGACCTTCGAGATAGGCAAACCCTGCGAGACCCGCTCACACAATCTATGCCCAAAGTTAGCCTTTTCCCTACGCAAAATAAACCTCGTTTCTTGGACTACCCCAATATACTCATACCACCTGGCATCACAGCGATACCTCATATACCGCTGCCATGCCTTACGCCTATCACAGATAGCCATTCTACATGCAGAGGTCCACCAGACTGGGTTTTGTCGTTTTACAGAGGACCTTTTATGCACCCGACGCTTTCCCCGAAGCCACTTTCTAATCCACACAGCGAAAGAACCTGAGTCAATTTGTGGATATCCGCTGGACAGATGTCTCGGCTTGGTCATGGGGGCATGAGCTCTACTGGACAATGCCACAGGGAAGTGGTCACTGCCTCTGAGATCAGACGAGACCATGAACGAAAACTGCGATGCCAAGTCTGAGGAACATAGGCAAAGATCCAGCACGGATTCTTGCACAAGAGAACCGTACTGCCTTACGAAAGTAATAGAACCGTTTTGGATAACCTCCAAGTTGAGATGATCCAAAGAACCTGTAATAATTCTTCCCCTGGTATCACAGCGAGTACTCCCCCAGAGTGTGTGGTGCGCATTGAAGTCTCCTCCCAGAATCAACGGACCAGGGAGAGAGTTAACCCACGCCACCCACTCTGGCTCAGAAAACCGCCCAACCACATGGACAGCCCCTAGCGTGATCCATTGGGTTTCCCACCAAACTTGAATAAGACAAGTATCAATACCTCTACCCAACGGATAGGGGATGATAGAGAAGGGGATTGAATCTCTGAAAAAAACACGAATCCCTGACATGCCTGGCCCAGCAATACCATGAAAGCCCTTAATTGTTGGGATATAACCGTACGGGAATTTAGCTTCTACTATTCCTAAAATATCCACATAACAGCACAACTTCTCCACATCCTCAATTTTGCTATTTGCTCCCCTCGCGTTCCACACACAAAACTTGAACGTACTTTGTGGTAGGGGACTGAAACTTACAAATTACAAATCACAAATTCACAAATTCTTGCAACAATTCACCACTTCCACCAGAATCACTGCTTTCCTCCACCATAGTATCACTAGATGCACCACAGAGCGATTCAGACGAAGCAACCATTTCCTCGCTCTCATCTGCCCAATTTGTTATTGGTCGCAACTCATAAGCCGATAGCAAATTATCAGTAGACACAGCACCGACACTAGTTGCGGAGATTGCTAACAACGCGTCTACTGCGGGAACAACATGGGAATTGCCTGCGCACGACTCTGCCTTGGATGTTGAACAATCTAAGGGGACACTCAGTTCACCATGAGCCGGAGACGTCGGGAGAGTAGTGGAGATATCTGGGGGTGACACCAGACCTATTTCTTCTGGCTCTTCAGCAGCCGATAGCACAGAAAATCGGTTATTACTGTCTTTGGCGACTACCTTCGGTTGTGGGGACGAACTGGCACCAGCACACTTTCGACGTTTTGATGCACGTACACGCGACCACTGTTCTGCTGGATAGTCCCTGACTTGATCGCCTTTGACCGGCAGTTCTGTCTCACTACGAATGGATTTAATCCGCTCCGGAGGAGGGGCAAGATGTACGCAAGGGGCATTCTTTGGCATCGCTGTATGACAGGTGCGGCAGTACAGATTGGGGCAATATTTTCTGATGTGCCCACGCTGGGAACATTTTAAGCATTGTGGCGGTCTGTTGCTGACAACCAACAAGGACGACACACCCCTTATACCTACTTGTTCTGGAATATCGTCAACAAAAACCGACTCTCTAAGCCGTAGCACAATTGAAATAATGCCGTTACGGCAATGCCTCAAGTCTTCATCTGCATGCATTTCATGAACCAAACTGATTACTTCTCCATAGTTCATAAAGGCCCTCCTGATATCTACGTCAGCAACGTCCAAGGGAAGCCAGTGTATCTTGATGTGGAGAGTCCTGTCTTCTAGGTCATGAATAGTCGCCAGCCTGTCACCTAACCTAAGTTCACCCATATTCTTCACGCTTCGTTTTGCATCTGGATCAGCAAATGAAATGTGGAAAACGTTGTTAGCTCTAAGCCAAGCAATACCTGTCACCCATTTCAAGTCTACCACGGCCGCCAAAGCTTTTTTGATGTCTGCGGTGAAGTACGGACATCCCGCTCTGTCCGCAATGACGATTAGGGACTTCTGCATTGTGAGATTAGCCAAACTGCCTTTGTACAGAGACTTCAACCAGTTCAAGTTTCTCACGCTCACCTCTTGTCTACCTTCCTCACAAATCACTCGTGAGTTATGTCCGTTGACTGCTGCTTCAGCATACGTGACCTGTTGGCCATCTCCTTCAACCACTTCCTAGCCTTCCATGAAATTCCCCACATTTTCCACTGGCAGTCTAGAGTATACGCCCTCCGAAACATACCCACGCAATCCACTGTTGCATTTGACATTGTTCACTTTGTTCAAAATATTCTGCTCTTGAATCCCTAAGCCTTGTCCAGTATGGGCTAATTTCCCTCCCACCACGCCATATAAATTCAAGTCCAATTCGTCGATGCCTACCTCAGCAGCAAACTTCTGCACTTCAGTCATCTTCTCGTCCGTTACCAGCCCCATGTCAATCTCACGTTGGTTTAGTATACCCTTTTGTTTTAAGTCCAACATGAAGCGCTTCACCACCCGCGCCATCTTGCGTCGCCTATCTGGCACATTAAATTTTGTACAACAACGATTTGCATTTTTAGTAAACGAGCCATTGTGATAGCATGGGAATTTGTTCTTTGCTCCAACTCCCGTTTTTGAAACTCAATAACGGACTTATTTGTTTATTTTAATCAATTTTTAACTCTTTCCTTTGGGTCTTTCTTCAGCTGCAATAAATTTATTATTTTGAAAACATTGACACGTAAACAAGACAACGGTTTCATTGTTGCAGCTGTGTGTCTTCATGAAATAAATCCACTGCTCCAACAATGTTAGAGTTGTACAACGACCGTTAACCACTCCTGGTCATCTGCCCGAAGCCTTAGCCCTATGTCTGCACGGTCACCCACCCAAGTATCAAACAGGCCCATTGCTGCTTAACTTCGGTGATCTAACGAGAACCGGTGTTTCCAGCACTGCAAAGCCGCAGACACTTGAGTGGCAACAATACCTGTTAAAACAATGAGTCCGTCGAAATAATAGGCACCGCGTAGCGGGATGTTCGTTTTGTATTTACAAGTTTTGAAAAAGATCTAGTAAAAACACGAGTGTAAATCGCATGAATTGTACATAAAATATTCCGAAAACAAACAAATTTGTTTTCATCCTGCCGAGCCTTCCCGCCGGGTTGCCCGTTCACAGAAACTATTTGGTGCTTGAGGCTAAACGGAGCATGTCGATTCATA
>JAHWFP010253307.1:0-10278 GCA_023313725.1 Lithobius niger
CCAGATGAGATAGTTGTGAGAGGAGCCCCTGCTCTCCTGGCGATTGCAGACAGGCCACCCAGGTGCTTAAGATGCAAAATTAGAGGTCACGTTCGTAAAGTGTGTCGATCCATCTACTGCAAGGTGTGCCGTGTGTTTGTCCTGCCTGACGCACCGTGTCTACATGTGACTATCCGGGTTCCCCCCGATCCCCCGGATGCTGGTGTCACGATGAATGGAGTGAACAGTGATTTACGTAGTGGGCCAGAGCAACAGCGGAAGCCTCCCCCTGTTCCTGCTTCAAACCTAGTGCCTACTTCTTCTGGTTCCAGTGTAGTAGGTGATGTTTTAATAGGGGAGAAATATAACCTAAGTCCTGGTTTGTCGTCCTTGAACATCCAACCTGATGTGCCATTGTTAGATGTTCTTCTCGGTGCGTCTTCAGCCTCCCGTTTTTCTTTGTCAGGTGAATGGATTACTTCTCAGGGGAAGTGGTCAAAGAAGCGTCCTCGGCCAGCTAGTTCACCACCTGCGGCAAAAGCCAAGGCCTTCTTAAGTAATAAGTTCTCGGTGCTGCGTTCTATTGTCTCTGAGTCTGATTGTGATCCTGGTGTGTGTGAAGGTGTAATGCATGAAGAAGAGGAAAGTGTGGAACGTGCTTCGTGTGTTCCAAAACAAGGTTCAAGTCAAACAACCATTGCTGCAACAGTAGTTGGAGTGGCGCATTTGGATGTCGGAGAGCCGGACAAGGGTATTTCCAGCGACCCCGTAAAATTAGGGGACTTGTTGGGGGTGGCGTATTTGGATGTTGAAGAGCCGGACAATATTTTTTCGTACGACCCAGTACAATTAGGGGTATTGTTGGGAAATGAGGTGGAGTCTGAGAGTAGTGGTGAGGCAGAGAAAGTAGTGTTTAGTTCAGCTATGGTTGTAGAGGAGATGATTGTAGATGAGGTAGTGAGTGAGGAGATGGTGGAAGGTGCCAGCTAGGTCTGCTTAGTCTTCGTTCTGTGTACTTGGAATGTGAGGGGGATAGGGAACAAGATCCGTGAGGTAGAGTATTTGGGGAACGGGGTTGACATTTTGGGCTTGGTTGAGACTAGGCTCCTACCAGGTGCTATGCCCATTATAGAAAATTGTAGCGGGTTGGCAGGCCCCGGGAATTCTGATATTCGTGTTTTCATAACGAGTTGGATTCCGTTTGTTCTGTTCCCTGTTCCGGTGTGCATGGGAGTTGATGCCTGTGTGTTTAGGGTTGGGTGGAACCGAGGTTGGCTTACGATTGGAGTGGTCCATATCACGGGGCCTCTAGCCAAAGACGACTGGATCAGGTGGGTGAGTTTCCTGCCCAAGCTTCTTGTACTGGGTGGGGACTTCAACGTCCATCATTGGGCTTGGGGTAGTGGTAAATGTGATGCTAGAGGGAGTATGTTGGCTGACTGCGGAATTTTTGGATTTGGAGGTGGTTCAGGACGGGACCACCACATTTTGCAGACGGTACAGTGAAGTGTTACAAGAATCCGTGTTGGACTTATTTTTGTGCTCGTCAGAGCTAGTTCATTTGTTCTCTTTTGAGGTGTCAGGGGACTTGAGGGGTAGCGATCATTTTCCTATTGCGCTGTCGGGTGTGGTTAGACGGAGCGTGTGTAAAGACTCGCGCTCTCTATGCCACCTTTCTCAGCCAGCCCCTGTGATGGGTGACTTCGGTCCTTGGGTTTCTCGCTGGGTTAAGAAGCGACAGGGTCATAGGTCCCTTTCTCATCGGCAGCAACGGTCTCGTCCAGTCTGGTGGACCACAGCGTGCACCTGTGCGGTGAGGGACCGTAGGAGGGCATGGCAACGGTTTTTGCGGATGAGGTGCGACGCTCGGTGGTACGAGTTTGTCGGTGTCTCCGAGGATTCTCGTTTTAGTATCCGTTAAGAGAAGGCTCGTTAAGAGAAGGCTCTTTATGGGATCAGGCTATGTGGAAAGGTATCGTCTGGTTTACTCCTGTCGCGAGTGTGGGCGTTGGTTCGTCCTCAGGACGTCAAGACCACAGTGACTTGGGTTCTGGGTCGGGACAATGTGATTTCGAGGGGTGGTCAGATGGCTGAGGCATTTAATGACAACTTCTCACTTGTGTTCAACTCCCCAAGTGGTCTGCCTCCTCCCGCAGATGTTGAGGCTGCACCGTGGGTTGTAGAACCTCTCCTCTGCGAGGTGGAACTGGCAGCAGCTCTGGATGCATGTCGTGTGGATGGCGCTGCTGGTCTCGATCGAATTTCCTATAGTCAGCTCAAGGATCTTGGGGAGGAGGGGCGTGCGGAACTGCTCTCGTTCTTTCAAACTAGGTTTGATGGGGGTCCCATCCCGCCGACGTGGCTTTTTTCTGTGCTTACCACAGTATTAGGGAAAGGCAAAGTCAGAACTAGTGTTGTCAGCTATAGGCCTATTGCTTTGCTGTCATGTGCCAGGAAAGTGTACGAAAGGATTTTGGTCCGCCGTCTTGTCTGGCAGATTGAAGGCTCCAGCAGGCTTTTCAACGCTCAATTTGGCTTTAAGAAGGGTAGGGGTGCCCAGGATGCAGTCATGTTCCTTGAGTCTGGGATTCAGGAAGCATGGGTTTATGGTTGTTATGCTGTCGCGGTGTTTTTGGACATCAGGGCAGCATATGATACTGTGGATGTGGCCTGGGTGAACCACGCTATGGCAGCACTCGGTGTGAGTGAGAAGTTGAGGGATGCGATTTTGGCACTCTTGGGCACTCGGTCTTATGCTACCAGGGTAAATGGCCACTGGTCGGGTGTTTGCTCCATGACCAGGGGGCTCCCGCAGGGGAGCTGCCTAAGTCCAGCGCTTTTTGCTGTGGCCATTAATTCGGTGCTCTCTGAGGTGAGCACCATGGTAATGTGGTGGCTATTGAGGAGTTGCTTTCTACTTTGGAATCCGCAGTCGCTAGGGGATCCAAGCTACTCACTGAGCTACTACTGAGCTGATGATATTTTCAAGAGGACCCTATATCACCGGCTCTATGGTGGTTGATGGGATACGTGTGCACTCTTCGTTGAGTGTGAGGTATCTTGGCTTCAGGTTGGATCCGCGTCTCACCTGGGCTGAGGAGGTTGCTACCGTTAGGGAGAACATTGTTTCACGGTCCCGTATTCTCAGGTCACTTGCTAGCAATAGGCTTGTGGCCCGTCGATCGGTTATTACGGCTTTTTACAGGACGTTCGTAAGACCTTGTGCAGACTTCCATCTCCCCATCTTGGCGGGGTGCAGGCAGGCAGCCCAGGGTATTCAAGTCGCCCTGAATGTGTGCCTGCGTACTGTTGCCGGCTGTTTGCCGTCAACTCCTGTTCCGGCATTGTTGGTAGAGACGGGAGAACTGCCGACGGAAATACGGGCCAGAGAGTTGTTGGCGACTATTTGTTTGCGTGCCGTTGCAAGGGGCTCCCTTGACCCTCTGGCGCGCGTCATTTTAGATTACATGTCGCTTGGTCCTAGGACACGGGAGTTTCTGGGCTCGCCGGGCTTGGGAGCAACCCTGCTCCTAGACAGCAGAGTGAGAGGATTCCGGTCTCCAGTTATTGTTCACCCACGGTGCCCCTGGGAATGGTGTGGGGCAGCTCTTGGCGCGCTTGTTGGCGTAGGGTTGCCAGACGCTGTCCGAGTTTATTGCGATGCTTCATTCTATGCTGATCGGTGGGAAGGTGGAGTAGGAGTGTGTGTCCCAGAGCTACGCTTAGAACGTAGCTACCATCTTTCGGGTCTTCCATCGATTTTTGTTGGAGAACTAGTAGCCATCTCGATAGCTCTGGACCTGTGTTTGGATGTTGGATTTTCCAATTTCGTGGTACTAACAGATTCGGCAGCTAGTGTCGCTTTCCTGAAGAGAGGATTTCGGTCGTTGGAGGTGGTCCACCCACTCACAATAGAGATTGGGTGGAAACTTTTCTGTGCCCGCCAGAATGGGACAGCTGTATCTATATTGTGGACACCAGCGCATGTAGGCATGTTTGGAAATGAGGTGGCTGACTCTCTGGCCAAGGTAGGAAGTGTGTCAGGGGTTAAGGCTAGTGAGGTTGCATTTCCGTTGGCACCTAGAGATCTTCGCCCTGTTCTGGATTTACTGTCACGAGACGAATGGCAGGCAAGATGGGCAACCGGAACCACGGGTCGGGTTCTTGCGGACATACATCCCACGGTCGCGGCACCAGTGCTTCTTGATCGTCTGTCTTGGAGGGACGCGAGGATTCTCTCTCGGTTGAGGACCGGGCATGTATTGCTGCAGGAGTACCAGTTTAGGATGGGATGGTACAGGACCCCGGCTTGTAGCTGTGGCACAGGGGATGAAACGGTCAGCCACTTCCTGTTCTCATGCCCGCGCTGGGCTTGGTGCCGACGGCAGCCCCTGAGAGGTGGCGGGGGGTCACTGTGCACGGTGTTGGGTGTGCCCCCTCATACTGTTACTACGCTACAGTCCATCCGGGCTGTTATAGGGTTTTGCAGGGCGACAGGCCGGTTCGTGTGCTGATGGGTCCGGGCTGCTATTGAAGAGTGGCGGCTGTGTTGGTGCCTGCTGCTATCTCCTACTCACTCTGATGGAGGTTGACTGGTGTCTTTGGTTGGTTGGGTAACTACTGAGCCTTTGTGTAGCTGTAATCGTTGGTTGGTGTAAAGTTGGTGTTGGCCGGTGTTGGTTCGGTTGTTAGGTTTACGGTTTAGGATTAAGTTTAGAGTTGAGTGTATGACTAAGGTCCTTAGACTCACGTAAATAAAAATTCAAATTCAAATTCCACCTCCTCCTCCTTCCCGTGCGCAAACGAACTCTAATAAGCACGACCGGAAGTGCTTATAAACCAAAGTCTCATAGCAGAAATGAAGCAATCGCAACGGCGACCCCTGGAAGGAGAAGAATGAAAACGTGCGAGTGTGTCAATTCTTTGGCTTGAAGGTGAAACTGGGACGTTGTTGCCCTGAAAAGAAGTTGAAATTGGCACATTGTTGCCTCGAGTAACAATTTGCTCTAAACAATTATCCTTCTAACCAAACACCGGTAATCTCAAGGGCAAGTTTTACTTGACGTCATGCACACTTCTTTTTCACACGGTACGCATCGCTTAAGCCACAGCGAAAGACTGGGAGTGGGAAAGTGAGCTGTAAACATTAAGCATACGATTACGCATTAACTCAACCTAATACAGAATTTCTGGGGGTGTTTGCTATTAATTCAAATAACCATCCACATTCAACTACGTATAGCAAAGAGGAGAAAGGGAAGGAAACCAAGAGAAGAGGGAGAGGACGGGATAAAAGGAGGAGGGGAGAGGGGAGGGAGAGGATTGGCGGAAAGGGGGAGTGTTACACAAACAAAAATCGACTATTGCATTGAACGATCAGGCAGCAACGAGCAAATACTGGGAAACAACCACGGGTCAAACAAATCCCCTGTTGAAGCCGGGTACGATGCTAGTACACGTAAATACAATTAAAGCCAGACCACAAATTTCAAAACATTTCATACCCAAACAAAGGAAGAATAATGTAAGGCTACACACTCGACTACTTTCTTGGCTAAATTTTTTCAGCGTTCTTCAGTCACGTCGTCTACTTTCCGTCCATCACTTTACTGATGAAACATATATCATTTCTCAAGGTTTTTAAGCACTTTTCCAGGAATGGAATTTCATTATTACTTTCCAGGACATTTCCAGGTTTTCAAAGACTCTCACGTATCCTGGATTTACCAGCTGTGCTAAGCCCACTAAGACAATTAGTTTTTTTTAACATTTTCCAGTGATGTGGTTTAGTCAGTATTGCACCAATCATTAGCTGATGTATCGTGTCAAAAGTAAAAATGGTAAAAACATTTGCGTACAGCAGTAAGATTTCACGTGGACTAAATAGTACAAAAAATACGGATGCAAACCTATTTACGTTGCCTTTTGGACTTAAATGCCAGAATGCCTGAGCAAGGGAATCGAACCCACGACCTTTGAAACCAAATGCCGGAGTCCTACCGCTCAGTCATACTGACACGGCCTTAAAAGGAAACGTCCATAGGCAGCATTTAACACGCACACATATACATGTAGTCATACATATAGTTGGCCATGTCAGTATGACTGAGCGGTAGGACTCTGGCCTTTGATTTCAAAGGTCGTGGGTTCGATTCTTCGCTCAAATATTCTGGCATTTAAATTTAAAAAGCAACGTAAATAGGTTTGCATCCGTATTTATTTAACTCCCGTCGAGCCCATTTGGCATTATGTCCCGTTTATAGACTAAACAGTACAGCAACATTGCAGTATCTGAAACTTTACAGGAAAGTTTATTTGTGTTCCTTTGCTGTATTTTGACTTCGGATCAGTTAAACCTTAGAGCAGTATACTCACTTCGTTACCTTACCTTGAATTCGTTTTTGTCTTCTGTACAGCCGTACCAGCTGAGAAGACTATTGCAACAACTTTGGCCGTCCGTCCGTCGCCTTTTTCAAGTTCGCAACGATATACCAGATAGAGACGACCACGGTTTATAACGTTAGATTCAGTGTGAGAAGTTAGTTAAATAACATGGCAAATTAAAACATCGTTACTTCCTCATGGCTAATAGAATTCTTCGACGTAACTAAATTAAATAATAACATTTGATCGTCGAATTGAAATCCTAAGATAACACGCAATAAAAAAGAAATGGATTTTAGCTTCGTTTAAAATAGTGTCGTCGCATTGTTGCATGAATGAATAGGCTTACCGTCGAACCAAATTCTCCATTAGGCCTATCTGCTACTTACGAAATTAAGAAATGTATTTTTTAAAAATTAGGCCTAAAATCATGTTACTACGGCAACGTCAGGTTGCTATGAGTTGCTGTTGGCTTCGTCAACACCGTCTCTCTCGACACTTCCCTACTACCACTGATATAATGTATTGGCTACGTTGCTCGTTACGTTGTCACACTGTGTACCGGCGCACCGTGTTGCAAAAATGAATATGCTTACTATACAATCCAAATCTTCGTTAGCTGCTACTGACGAAATTAAACCTGCTGTTTAAAATTAGGATTAAAAGCTGACAATTACGCCTAAAATGTAAAATAGGCCTAAAAGCTAACACATTTTAAACCGGCAATTGTGTTGGTTACTGCTTTTGGATTAGTATACTAGAGATAGCTGTTGTAGTGCGTGATAAAGGTGTGCGCCTCAACATTGGAAGTGGAGAAACTGTACAGAATACCGGTGCGACTAGGCAGTCGCTGTAGCCGCTTGTTTGTTTCTAATTGTGTTAATTCTAGACCGAACACAGATCTGATCATGTACGTGAATGATAGCATAAACGCCGAATTTTCAGCGATGGAGTGAAACCTAAACACCCTCCCTGGACAGGAATAAGATTCGAATTATAACTGCCCCCCCCCCGTTTTTTTTTTATTGAATTAATTTTAGCAGTGTATGGGTGTTTAATAGGCGATTTACGCACATAGTGGCCTGCTAAGTTATACATGACACTGGCTAACGAACGTTATAATCTTCTATATTTAATAAGTGTATTTTTAATACCTTTTTTTAAAAAAAAATTTCGTTAGTTTCGCTGGTTTCAGTAACTGTTTTAAAAATCTATTGTTTCTATTGCTGTTTTCAGGTTACGTCAACTTTAATTTCTTGTTCACTTGTGTTGGTGACACTTCCACCGCCTCATGCTGTTTTACTATGTAATAGTTAAAAAGTGCACCACCACTTTTTAACACCAGATCTTATAGTCAGCTTCACGTTTTGTTACCGAAAGCTATAGGCGGGAAATTCTATTTAAATGTTTTCTTTATCAGGCGCCAAAGATATCATACACGGCTATATGATTGAAGTCCTCTTTCCAGCAAAACTAAAACTATTAATTTCTCCGTGTCTATTCAATATATTTCGACCAAACTTGTCCAGATAGTAGATAGCAACTTTTCCAAACTTTACACCAACTGTTATGCAATTCCGTGCAAGAGTAAAAGTAGGGAGCCACACGTAAATTTGAAAACTGTACACTTGTTGTTGTTCTTCTTCTTGTGTGACACGGTTTCAGAAAAAACTATACTGCACCTACCTAAAATCTGAAACATGATCTTAGCCAGAAATTTCCCTGGGATTCATCCTCATAGAGACCCACTTTTTCGATTGGTCGATCCATTCCGGAGTTACGGCTCTCTGAACGATCACTTTGGGAACAATGCCGCTCAGCAAAATCCAGATTCAGTGTTCGTGCATGTGATTATGGTTTTGCTAAAAAATTCATTGTTGAAATGATGTTTAGTGGTTTGTATAGTGTTTTGTGTAATGTGTTGTATAATGTTAGATGGGGCGTACGGCTTAGGCCACGGCTCCAAATAAATAATCGTGAAAGAATCCGTGTTTCAGCCTCGAAATTGGCAGCTAGAAACGATAGGATGGCGGATTTATTTCGTAAATGCAGGCTTTCAGAGCTGCGTTTAATTGTTTCAAAGTGGCCAGCAACAATGCATGCACAAACCTTTGTAGCACGACGCCATAGCCGTACAAAAGGTACACGGATTACTAACAAAAGCGTCAAGTGTGCCGTAAAAAATGGGGTTATATGATTGAAGTTTCACTTTACTTGTTAAAATGTACACGGATAAAATTTGGATGATTTTTTATTGAAATAAACAAATGTATGTATTCAAATAAACAAATGCTGTTGTGCTTTACCTATCATATATTTAAAACGTAAAGCACAATTATAGCACTTAAACAGATGCAATTTTCTCAATTGTACATTTGTTTATTTCAATTAAAAATCATCCATATTTTATCCGTGTACATTTTAACAAGTAAAGTGAATTTCAATCATATAACCCCCTCTTTCACGGCACACGTGACGTTTTTCTTAGTAATACCAAGAAATTCTTGGTAATACATATAATGCTCTGCCATTTCACTTTAAAACCATCCGATCAGCTCATTGTTTCAAATCGAAGGTACGCGATTGGATTGCTAAACTTGCTGACCTTGAAATTTTGTTTATTGTTAATGTTTAGTATTTTTATTGCTTCTCTTTAGTATTGAATGTATGACTTGTGTAGATATATACTTGACTCACTTTTTTTTACATGTGTTTTAAATTGACTTACATTCCTATTACTTCATGCAGAACTTGTTGCTTCTTATAGAGCGATATATAACTATGCTGGAGCTAGTAACTGGGCTAGCTGCAAGGGGCACTGGATAAACATTGAGGGGGAAAAGAAAGGCGTCTTACTGAAGTCAATGCTGTTACAGCAGATTTCTTAGGCCTAAAACGGGTGATTTTGATCGATTTGTTGGCAGTTGCCGACATTTTCAGCAAGTGGAATCTTTTCTTTTCTGATTTCCAGCTTCGCAACATAAAGGTTCGGGAAAAAACAACGTTTTTTTTAGACCTAAGAAATTCGCTCTCACAGTGTAGTGGCTTGACTACTAGCACCGTTGTTTTCCTTCCTTTTTAATCCAGTGCTCCTTACAGCTATCTCTCCAGACGCTAGCCTCGCAGTCGATATGGCGCTATTGTCGCTTCGCTGTTGACGCCTTATTTTTCTTGACGGTTTTTGTGTTGCACACGAGTTTGCTCTGCGACACAGAATTCCACTCTTGTAATTTTGTTGCCAATGTATGTCATGAAATGCTTCGGAGTGTAATAAACGTATAACCCTATCCAATCTGATATGACGTCATATCGCCACGGGAATAACGCCGTAAGTAAAAATGCCGTCACATGAATAACACCGCACGTGTTAAAGCCGTACACAATAGAGCAGCGTCAAGTGACGTCATGTTGGCCACGAGATAACATCTGGAGGGCATAGCTACAAGGTGCACTAGATTCAAATGTAAGGGACAACAACGGCACTTCTAGTCAAGACAGTGCTTTGAGAGCGGATTTCTTAGGCTTAAAAGAACGTTGTTTTCTATACAACAACAAAATCGTGCGTTATAGGCTTAAGAAATCCAGTCTAATAGCATTGGCTTCAGTAAGACGACTTTCGCCCTCCAGAGCCCCTTGCAGCTAACCCAGATACTGGCTCCACCATAGAGTTATACACAATAATACTACGTCAGAGCAGTGACATAACTTAATATTATTGTATATAACTCTATGGTGGAGCCAGTAACTGGGCTAGCTGCAAGGGGCAATGGAGGGAAAAAACAAGGTCGTCTTACTGAAGCCAATGCTATTAGACTGGAGTTCTTAAGCCTATAACGCGCGATTTTTCTTGTTGGAGAAAACAATGTTCTTTTAAGCCTAAGAAACCGCTCTCAAGAGCACTGTCTTGACTGGAAG
>JAHWFP010253311.1:0-10029 GCA_023313725.1 Lithobius niger
AAAATACATACAGGGTGTCCTAAAAGTTCAAGAACAGTCTCACAACCTTTAAAGGGGTTAAAAGAAGATAGTGAAAATCTGGCAATGTAGCTTTGGTTAAACGTTCTACCTTTACGTACAACCGGCATTTCTTCACCTATTCCCATCCCGGGGGGGGGAGGGGGGGGAACCCCAGGGGCCCAACTCATAAATTTCCAATGGAATGGATGGTAAAGGAATACCTTATTTGAAAGGTTTTAATTAGCTGTTCAAAAATTAAGATTTTAATTCTGTATCCGTATGTGTTACACAAACTAAAGACGTCGTAAAGGGACGAGGTGGCAAAAAAATGCTTCGTTCAATTTGATTGGATTATATCCACAACATCTCTTCCGGTTTGAAACATAGATCCTTGAGCAAGTACCTTAACATTAATAAGTCCATCCTCTCCTTTGAACGTTTAATGAACACAATGTTTAACTAGTGGATAATGTTCAACGTCCTAGTTTTATGTTTAGTTTCCCCAATTTATGCGATTTAGGCGACATCGGGCACAGATAAGCTAAGACGGTTAGATTATTATTGCAAGAAGTACTTAGGTACAAGGAGTACTGAGGTCCACACTCTGGGTTTCAACCCGCAAACGACGTTGTGGGTGTAATCCAATCAAATAGAGCGAAGCATTTTACTGCTACCTATACTCCCTTTATGAAGTCTTTAGTCTGAATAATACATACGGATGCAGAATAAAATCCTAATGTTTGACCGGCCGCCACTTTGGATGGGCTCATTGTATCGAAGCTGCTATTGTGGTATTTTACTCATCTACTCATTTCAAACAAGGTATTTTCCTCCCCCCCCTCCATTCGATTGAAAATTTCTGAGTTGGTGCTTCTGCTCCCCCCCCCCCCGGAAGGGGGGAGGGGCAGGCAAAATGTCGGTTGTACAAGGAGGTAGATCCTTTAACCAAACCTACACTGCCAGAGTTTCACTATCTTCCTTCGACCACTTCAAAAGTTGTGAGGCTGTTCTGGGACTTTTGGAACACCCTGTAAACAATAAAAATAAAAAATTTCACATTTTTTGCCTTATTAAGAAAAAACTGTACAGTAGTCAGTACTCACCGAGTGGCCGAGCACAGCATGAGCCATTTCATGCCCAAGTACTATGCCTAACTGATCATCGTTACTGCACACGTCTAACATTCCGGTGAATACAAATATTTGTCCATTCTGTAAAATAAAAAAAAAGAGGTAATAGAGAGAAGACCTAAAAAATAACTATTTTCATCTTTATATACTAGAGAGAGTATGGTTGAAAAAAGATAATGAAGCAACAATAACGTAAAGTACAAAATGCAGGTTTGCATCTGTACCTTTCAGCAAGTTAGGTGGGGGTCGAGTAAATATGTGGACTATATTTTCCATTAAACGTTAGGTAACAAAACAGTAGTATGTTTTGTACTCCACAGGATGACGCCATTTGTAATTAGGACTAACTGTGTGTGATTGGGCCATTATCTGTGTTATTAGGGCTATATCTGTGTGATTAGGCCTAAATCTGTGAATTAGGCCTATATCTGCGTTATTAGACTTACTTGTGTGATTAGGCCTATATAGGTGTGATCACTCCCTCTTGTGTGATTAGACTTACATATGTGTGGTTAGGCCTATATAGGTGTGATTAGGCCTGTATTTGCGAAGTTATGCCTGCATAATCATTAATGAATATGTACTAAGCGATCTTTAGTACCTAGGGAGGTTAAATGCGAAAGTTAAAAGCCAAAAATAATCAGAAAATGAAATGTTGAACGCTTGGCTCCCTCTAGGTTCGATCTACTGAACTAGAAATTGTCGCCCTAACACGTTATTATTGGAGGTTTCTTAAGTCCCAAAGTACCCCAAACCTATACGTTTTCAGTTACAGATTCAGACCTGTATTTGTACCTTCTTCGGTGGCTTTTCAATAAGGCTGAATTGAATTGGTATTGACCTGCCGATCAGGGGCAAACCCAACAGCTAGCCCAAATAAGGAAGTCTACTACAACCATTTGTAAACACAATTTCACCCAAGGAGAACAAACCAAAGTTGTTCTTTAAAAAATGTTCAACTTCATCAGAAGGAATTCGAAAAATTGCGCTACAGACTGTACTACTGATCGACAATGTACGTTGAATCTGTAGCGCTCACCTATCATCCAACATGGCCGCCAAAATTCGGCCTCGCTAGCTGGCCAACGTTGCTGTAGGTAGGCCTGGAGATGTTCGTAAGTGGCACGTTCCTTTTAGAGAAAGGCTCGACGGTGGGGTGATGCTGTGTTGTGGTGTTTATCTTACAGGTAGTGCAGTGCGATCGCATTGGATTTATCCCTTTTTACATTATAACTTTTCACGCCAGCAACTGACGTTTGGTCGCAAATGCAAGGACTAGAACGACTAATGAAAACATCCATTTTCACCCGTTTCGCAAACCGACTTCTGTGGGTAGAGGAATAATATACGATTCGGCCCGTCCTACCACCCAGTTGACAGCCATTTCTCGCAATGAGTTTGTACGTCTCTTAAAACTGTCGAGTGACTTGGAAACATCAAGACCCTACATCCAGGATGTGAAAACCGGCTTCATCCGACACAGCTACCCTCACAGGAGCACTGAATGCAATGATCAGGGAAGCAATTGGTATAGGATGAAGCACCCGAACCAACATGGAAGTAATAAGTGTGAAGGCAGTAGCGCCCAGGGGGCTTAGTCTCGACTTGATCGTTATCAAATCGCATGTGGTTTTATCAAAAGTCACGTGCGATAGAATGGGCAAGCCATGATTTTGGCGTGCTATATGGTAAAACCGCATGCGATTTGAAAAACACAACTCGAGACTAGGGCCCCAGGTCAAGAGTAGGGTTGCTGATCTCCGAGGTGTGAGTGAGTCGGCCCAATACATTCTGGCAGGCCAGGGCATTGTTACCTCTCTTAGAAAATCGAAAGGCCTGCTGTAACATGTGTTGCACGTTGTAGGTTCGCCACCGACCAGAAATGTGCAGTGACGTAGTCCAAGCAAATTAGTTTTTCATTCGGAATTAAATTCTAGTGAAATGGTCTTTGGCAGAAACGTTCGTGTATATAAGGGTAATTATATTCTAAAGTATAGAAAAATCCGCCTTGGGGAAACACCGCCATCTTGGAAAATTGCTGCCAAATAATGTTACATTGGCCGTAACTCCGGCATAGTCGACCCTATAGGGAAACATCCCATACAAAGGATGTAGAGAACAGTATAACGAACAGCTTTTCTTATATTAGAACAATTTTTTCCGTAAAACAGCTGAATAAAGTAGGTAGAGCCAGTTGAATATTAATTACATATTCCAAGGCGCCTCATTTACTATATAGTCTGGTAGCAGGGCCAAAATCCTGGAAGTAAGGTTCGCCCAATGTTTTATGGTGTTATGTGTTTCTTCAAGGGATACTTAATGAAATTCTTCAGACTGCCACTTTGTCACCCTTGAGCAAATTTAAATATTTAAGATGGCGGCCAATATGGCTGAAAAATCACACATCGGCCATATCTTTGCCTATAAAACAGACAGGATAATCATTTTGGAGTCTAATACTATGTTTTCAGAATCGGGGAATACTAATAACGGATTATCTTGTTCATAAAATATACACCCTTTTTTTAAAGGCTGGTGTCACAGTCACCATTCGATTTTTCTCTCATTTTCAACTTTCAACTGCTATTCTGCCGTTTCTTATTTAGGTAAAAGACCCCGATTATATTCATTCGAAAGGTGGAAATATCTTCTTTACATCAAGGGTAAATAAATGGGTTTATCATTGTTAGGGACGGATCTACGCCCATTTTTTAGGGGCAGTCACCGTTCGATTTTTCACTCATTTTCAACTTTCAACTGCTATTCTGCAGTTTCTAATTTAGGTGGAAGACCTTAATTAGATTCATTCGAAAGGTGGGAATGTCTTATTTGCGTCAAGAATAAATAAATGGGTTTATCATTGTTACGTCCTTTACACTAGGGGCCGGTATCAGAGTCACTGTTCGGTTTTACAACTTTCAACTATTTTGATGTTTGTAATTTAGGTGGATGCCTCCAATTAGGCTCACTCGAAAGGTGGGAATGTCTTCTTTCGAATGAATAGAATTGGAGTCGTCCACCTAAATTAGAAACGTCAGAATAGCAGTTGAAAGTTGAGAATGAGTGAAAAATCGAACGGTGACTGTAATACCAGCTCCTAAAAGAAAGGCGTAGCTCGGTCCCCAACAATGTAAACCCCTTTTATTTACCCATGAAAGAATATATCCCCACCCTTCGAATGAATCTAATTGGGGGTTTCCACCTAAATTAGAAACAGCAGAATAGTAGTTGAAAATGAGCGAAAAATCAAACGGTGACTGAGATACCAGCACCTACAAAAATGGGCGTACATTTAATTAGTATTCCCTGACCCTGAAAACATAGTATTAGACACCAAAATGATTATCCTGCCTGTTCTATAAGCGAAGATATGGCTGATATATGATTTTTCAGCCATCTTGGCCGCCACCTTGAATATTTAAATTTGCTCAAGGGTGACAAAGTAGTGCCCTGCAGAATTTCATTAAGTATGCCTTGATGAAGCACAAAACACCATAAAACATTGGACGGACCTTACTTCCAGGTTATTGGTCCTGCTACCAGACTATATAGTAAATTAGGTGCCTTGGAATATGTAATAATTATTCAACCTGTTCTACCTGCTTTATTTAGCTGTCTTAAGGAAAGAAATTGTTCTAGTATAAGCAAAGTTGTTCGTTATACTGTTCTCTACATCATTTGTATGAGATATTTTCCTGTAGGCTCGACTATGCCGGAGTTACGGCTAATGTAACGTTATTTGGCGGCCATTTTGTAAGATAGCGGCTTTTTTCCAAGGCGGATCTTTCTATACTTCTAGAAAATAGTTACCTTGATATACAGAACGTCCCTGCCAAAGATCATTTCTCTAGTATTTAATTTCGGGTATGCCTTTATTTTGGCTTAATTTGCTTGGCCTAACGAAGTTACAGCTAGCCAGCTATAGTAGGAATAATGGGCAGCAGGTGGCAGATCCAGGTAAGCCCTTGGACTGCTTTATTACACACACCTAAGAAGCAATGCAATTGGAGGAGCACAATAGGAAAGCAACTCCCCCAGTAAAAGGTAAGCTATCTATCTGGATATTTGGTACCCAAAACACATGTGCCCCACCTGAAGTCACACCTACTCTCCAAGCAACGGACCACTCCCAGCAGTGTTGTAGAAGTACAGAGTGAAGATTAGAAGAGTACAGGAGACGATGTGACGAGAGCGAATAAGCCAGTTCAACAGCACCCCTAAAACGTAAGGAGCCAGACGCAAAATGGGAGAGTGGAACCATCCAGAGAAGGTGGTCTGCCTTGGTTGATAGATACCTCCATATTGGGAGGTATTGGATGGGATTGTGAACACCAGGGAGGGAGTTTACCGTGTGCCATGTGGAGGGTGTCATTCTGTATATGTAGGAGAGATGAATAGAGGGGTGAAGGCACGTTTGAAAGAGCACCTCGCCGATACAAAAAATCAGGTCGCTAAGAACAGCATCGTGCCCCACTACATGACAACGCAGCATGCAATTGGCTGCAAGGAACGTCCTAGGTGGCATGCAATTCTGTAGCGACAGACACCTTCGTGATGCATGCCAAGGTCCTATGAACCTTGAAATTCATCACTTCGTGTTGTCAAGCACACCTCTGACGAACCAACAGTCAGCATCTAACCCTACTGTAAAAAACCTATTGCATCAAAGCCTCTCTAAAACGTTAGTGCGTAAACGAGACACGACTCACGCCCCTGACAAGTATAAGAGGATACAAATGCTGCCTAATTCAAAGCTCGATCTCAGTGATGTAGTGTGCAGGGTCCCCAGAAACAGAAACACGTCACCTGATGAAGAACAACAGACTGTGTAAAAGCTAGTTAAAAGGGTTGTCAAAATTTTCAGATACAGATCAGCATCTCTTCTTTGAAAAATGAGCATTTTTAGCGATGTGAATGCGACTGGACTTCCGGGAATTTTTGTTTTGTTGACATAAAATAAGGTTGCCATGAAACTATAAAAATTAAAGCTAGAAATATGACAGTTAGGCCTAATTCCACGGTTTTATGAAAATCACGGATTCGCAGAACATTGTTTTCTCTGATCGGATCGTCACAACCTTACGAGTCAGTGCCGGAGTTTGAAAAGCTTAACTTCTGGCTAATAAATGTGATCCTTTAACCACTTGACCAATGACGTACTGGATGTTAAGTAGAGAAGTAAATGAGTGGAGGACAACTTTATTATCAGATACACTCTTGACACTGAACCCAAAGGTAAACAACTACATCTACCATGAGTGGAGAGATAGTTTAGGTGACTTGAGGTCCTCAGACCCATTCTAAATTGAAACATTAGCTTCAGAAATTTTTGTTTACATATCGCGTCGCGAGGATGCCACCAGTTCTGAACGGGAAATTTGAAGGATAGGGAAACCCAAACAATCTATACACTCATGATCCACACACAAGGGTAACACCACAGTATCAATAACTTACCGGTAGAACAAAGGCGTTAAGATCAGGCTGGTAAATAATTGTTATTGACCAATCTTTATTGTAAAGTTGTGGCAGATCCTTGTTCGCTTGCATTAGTTGATTTGTCACCCGTCGAACGATGTTGTAGGATGCATGGTCGGTCGGAAGAATATGTCTCTCATATGTTTGAATTTGCTGGGTTAAAAACAGAATCAACGGAATATATAGACCTTAACACCAAAAGAATTTTATTCCATACTTCCTCAAACGTAAAACGGCTAAAATAGAAGATAAACTGCAGTTAAAGGCTAGCATATTATTAAAAAATAAATGGACACGATTGTACGATTTAAGACATTAATGTGGATATGGACACGATTGTACAACGTAAGACATTCATATGGATGTCATGGTGCATTGCATGACGGTCTACACTCGTTAGTATACAAGTATACCCGATACTTTTGAGAGAACATCGGGCTATTTTTTGTACTCGTTTGACGTAATTCTCATAGTATTTTTCGTTTTGCTGTATTTCAGTTTTTGGTAAATAACAAACAATCTGAGCTACTGACTCCTTACCACTACATCAAGCTTTTGGGGCAAAAAAAAAACATTCGAGTGATGTCTGAAACATCAAAATTAGTCAAAGTTTGGTCAAGTTATAAGTTTGACATGCATGAAAGTGAAGCCTACAGTTTTGACGGGATAAATATGAAAAATATCCCGTCTTTTCCTGGGGCAGTAGAGAAGTAAAATCTGCAAAATATCACATTCTCTCTAATATCAAGCAATTGACTATGGCAGGGTTGTTCTAATTAAGAGTTCGAATAAATAAATGTTTAGTAATTTTTATTTAATCAAAACCGAAGTCTCAACTTAAACTCATGGTCACTTATAAGGCACACGCCTATTTTATTTTGTAAAACCGATTCATTCCTCATTTATTTTATTTTTCACATTTTTCTCAAGTATATAAATTTCCGTAAATTTAAGATGTAGTTAAAGGCTAGCAACTTTTTCATAATAAACCTTAAAGAATATTTTTTGGGGAGGAGGAGATAATTATTTACCTCTTTTAAATCGAAAAGTGAACGCACCCAATTAATCGGATATTTATAAGCCTAACTAAAAGACTACAAGTCCGAATCAGAACATTTTATTCTTGGCTATGGGTGCAGCTGTCTAGGCTAACATTAGGATTGGTACATATATGAGTGTACAACTTGGAGACTTTCCTTAAGGAAAGTAGGTCATTAACCGTAACGAGAACAGGAAAGGAGGCTTCCTTTGTGCCAACTTCCATTCATCTTTCGTCATTCATACAAGCTAAGGATACGTCGATTGGCTCGTTAAATGAAGTTTACCATTTTCGTTATCTCCATGGAAGATACAAGTTTTTATCAATGCAGAACTAAAGAAGGAGTATGAAGAAAAAAAGTTGACGAGGATGAAGAAAGATTTTTCTCATTAAATGTGTTGCGAACCAAGCAAAATTTTTCCTCACACCGAGTTAAGTCTATTTTCCGAAGCGTCGTTATATTACCTGTCATCAGCACAAATAAACTAAGTGACATGACCAATCAGAACACCTGTAACAATCGTTTGAACCAATGACTGCTGCTCTTTCTACGTATTAGGCCTCAACAAGAGAGAACCAAGTGAACTTACTGCAGCAATAGCGAACCAAATAACAAACATGGCCGTCCAATGAACTTAACCGATTTGGACGGTTTATGTCAATCGGGCATGACTCGTCTTCTCAGATGTTATTGCAAATCGAAAATAGATGTATGTAACTACATGTTGTTAACCACGCGCACGTCATAATAATTCCTAAACTGAACTATTTGAGAATCAATTACCTTAGTCGTTCAGTAAAACTGAACTAACTAGCACACTTTTTTAAATTTTGAAATGTGCAATTTGACATATTATTTTTATAATTTTTACATGTCATGCCACGACATTTTCAGTAAAGTAGGATTTGCTGCTGAGGCAACTTTTTTTTAACAATTGCAGTTTATGTAAAATTCTATTTTACTCTGTTTAACCCTAAAGCGCTTTGGTTCGGTTTTGCATATGACGATCCACCATCCATTGCAACACTCAAATTGTAGACGTAGTTGACTAGTTAGATGTCATTTCATGTGTATCTGTGGTATTTCTACAATGTAAGTTGGAAGAAATTTTGGCGGGGCATTGCTAGCAGTTCATTCTTAGTTTCTGCATTAAGACTGTACATATTTAAACGGTAACGAAGCGGACGTGCCTGTATGCCTACTTCTCCGGAAGTAAGACTCCTACAAAGGTGAGAATACCCTCAAAAGAACGATAATTAAATTACGCTTATGTCAGTCCTATTTTCATCGCTCATCTTGATTTTTCTACTTTCAAAAACGGGAAAAACTTCTCTGAAAACTGTTTACTACGTCTTTGATCAAACACTTACTGTTGCGTGGTCAAGGAATTCAATCAGAAAGTAACTTGGTTAAAAAAAATACACTACAATGATGCCATATTTTGCATCAAACTTAGTAGCAGCAAAACAACATATATCTCTCATTGGTTTCAACTGTTTGGACGCACGGAACGAACGAAGATGAGCGGATTTCGAGAGCTATGCAAAGGTAGCGATTACCGTACACATTAACCTTTTTAAAGAATGAGATGAACAAATTGTTAGAAGAAACAGCAATTACCATGCTTCCTAATAATCAGAAGATCTATTTTATGGTGTTCTGGTGATCGAATAAGCTATATTAACCCATACATCGATAAGTACCAGTTTTTCGCGCACTAGGTTGTCCATGGCAAACAGCTCCTTCAATAATAGATTTCAATCACATGATGTACTTACCCTATTAAATATTTCTTGAGAAACTGACTCAAATTGTTCTGGATTAAACAAGATAAATCGGCGTCTATTGGTAATAGGAGTTGCTTCCACGTGACTCTCATAGAAAACAACGCTTCCTACCAAACCCACTCCACCGGCACCTGTAAAAAAAAAACCGGATGGTAGACCTTAGAATTGACGTCGCAACGTCAATAATAATTTTAATTTAACAGTTGAATTTGTTTCCTAGAAACAGTTTCTGAATAGTCAATACTTAGGTTTTATTTTTTAATCGCCTTTTCTTTTTTACGAAAATAAAATAACGGTGAATGTACTAAATCTAAAAATAGTGCAATATTTACTGAAACCAGCAACATTTCAGTACTGGGAATATTGATGTGGTGTTGGGACCATAAACTTCAGTCTAGATTTTCTTTTAGCCAATGAAACTTTAAACGTACTGCAGCACTCTCCAAAAGATATGTCTCTTAATGCTGCCGGCAAGCTAAAATTGCACATGATGGAACATGGTACGGGATGAACCCACACACCCACATGAGACGAATCAGGCTATGCCCAGACAAACTGAAACTAGAGAAAGACAAAATAATTTGCAGGCGATGC
>JAHWFP010253328.1:0-10311 GCA_023313725.1 Lithobius niger
TATTCGCTTGAGTCTCGTAGGTTTTTAGGTGTGTTTAGGAAGTGTCAATAGCCTAGTTTTCGTACCGTCGGAACGAAAGATTGCGGGTTGGGCCATTCCTCCGTGGGTGGGGGTCCAGTGTTTTTTGTTTTTTTTCCGTGTTTGGCTAGAAAGAAAAATGTCGCAGGTTGTAAATGTGCCTGTTTATACTGGTTTCATTTTTGTTGTGTAGGGTAATTTAAAAAAGACAAGTCATATGTAACATGGAGGAGCAGGGGTTGTGTAGACTCCTGTTAAAAAGTGTTAAATTATCAAAAAAGTGTGGGTTATCAAAATTAACCCACTGTGACGTGTGTGGGTTTTCAGATTAACCGTATTTAACGACTACACTTTTAGCATGGGGATGTATTAGCGTGACGTCACCACCGTGCATTAAGTAGTAGATATCTGTGAGCCGTTGTCGATTTAACGGTTATAATTGCGAGCGAGCGAGAAACGGCTAGTCCACTATCGAGGGGGTGGAGGGAATCACGAGTGGGCGAAGAGCAATTATAACCGTTAAATCGACAACGGCTCACGGATATGTATTTTAATGCTAAGGTGTGACGTCGAGCCAACATCTAGTTATTTGAGATTAAAAAAAAAATTTATTTGAAAATTTTATTTGTGAAACACGACGTAAATTCCTGAACTCAAACTTCCGGTTTAAACTTCCTGTCTGCAAAATTCTCACGTACGCGAGGACGTCCCTATATCTAGTCCCAGTCACCGACATTTGTGTTTAAGGTAAAACCGTATTTTTTCTACTTTATTAGTTTAAATAAGATATAGCGTATAAAATGCGCTATTCGCTCGAGTCTCGTAGGTTTTTAGGTGTGTTTTAGAAGGTGTCAGTAGGCTAGTTTTCGTACCGTCGGAACGAAAGGTTGTCGGATTCGGCTATTCATTCATGGATGGGGGTGGGGAGGGGGCTAGCATCGTACGCGAGGTTTTTTTTTTTCGTGTTAGTGCGGAAAATGTCGCCAGGTTACAAATGTGCTGTTCGCTTGAGTATCGTATGTTTTTGGTGTATTTAGGTGTGTTTACAAGTGACGGTAGCCTAGTTGTAGTACTGTGCTAGAAATAGCATTTACAACGTTTACATAGGTTAGAGTGAATGTAGCAATCCCTTTTCGTGTGAGAGAAAATTAAGAAAATTTTATCTTTGCAACATTTACACACGTCTGAACTACAGTAATGTTGTAAATTTGAGCCATATATGAAAGCTAACCGGGAGAAATATACCTTTAAACAACCAGAATACCGACATTTTTTTTCCTCCTTTAAAATTAAGCGCTGGTGCTAAAAAAAACAAAAAACAACCAACCCGTATACGTTTTAACGGGTTGGTTCTAGGTTGTTTGTTACCGCACATCCAAAACAAATAGAACAGGACTATATTTTTGAACCAGGCAGAACGGACTAAAAAATAAATATCGATAAACAAACAGCAGTCTCACCAATTTTTCCTGCACCAGATAGGAAGTTGTTTGTGAAGCCCCACAATAAAAAGACCGAGCCAGCTGACATGTAGCTCTTAACAAATGTAAGGCGTGACTTTCGAAAGTGAGTCACTGTGTGTGAAGTGTGTCAGCCATACATGCAATCATAAGGTTTTTCGTTTTTTAACCTGCATTTTCTGAGAAATAATGCTTTTGTAAAGTATAGTAGTGGTAACAAGAGTGGCGGATTGCAAACTGAGGCTGGGGAGGGGGGGGGGGGGAGACAGCTCCAAACACAAACACGTAAGACATTTTAGCACCTAAACACGGAGTACTTCAGTATAAGATAATACGGAGTCAGAAACAAAGTGTTTTTTAAAAACACTAATATTTCAGATCAGTGTTTATATGAATGCAATACCTCCCTTAGAGGGATATATAAGTAATAGTTACTGGTAAAATCGATAGCCGCTCGATTTTTAAACAATAAATTGTTTATACCACGGTTGGGACGTCAAGCTAATTCTTATTTAATTAAAACGTTTTGTGTTTGTGAAAATTGCTTCAAGAAAACGTTGATCATCAGTATTCTCGATATGACTGAAGGTCATACCATTTTTGTTTGTAGAGGGGGAAGTGTGTGATAGGTGGACGAGTCCTTTCGCTCAGACTTTGTGGAGGGGGGAGGGGGAGTTAGACAGAAACGTCGGTTAGCAATACAAGTTGGGTACAACGGTGGAAGCTTCTCGTGTTTATCGAAGCGTTTTTCGTGTTTGGAGCGAATAATTCGATATGTGAGACGGCAGGGATAAAGTGATATTCTGGGAAGGTAAGTAATTCATTTTGTGCGTTTGTAGTTTGAGAATTGTTTAAAAAATACGGTAATAGGGCGTCGGTATGAATGAAGGTAATTCCATTTTAGCTTGTGGAGAGACGGAGGGGGGGGGGGGAGTTAACGCAGATTGAATAAGCTTAGATGGGCCAGAAATGTGAGAGTTTGCAGGGATAGGAGGAATTCGTTACGTTTTTATTGCGTTACCATTTTTTTTTTCACGATGTATTTGGTTGTTGGTGTGTGCATTCCCGGTCGCGTGATCCGGAAATGTCAAAAGTGTGGGTTATCGGCAAAAGGGTTGGTTAACTTGAAAACACACACTTTTGCGATAACGCACACTTCCGGTCACGGTTAACGGAATATAGTATATACTCCACGATTAGAATGCAGCCGGCTTGAATTCGCGACAGCGTAAATCCTCTCACCATACTCGTCATGTTCATCAATGCGAAAAACGTCGGTTTTTTTTAGTTTCTTTTTTTAATCCAACAAAACTCCATGTAATTACGATATTGTCCAGCAACTATCTTTCTGTTCAGTATATACCCAGGTCCTGCGATGTTTTGCGACAATTTGCAACACAGTTTTGACTTCGAAAAATGTAGCAAGTTGGCATCCCTGTTAGTTCACCTTGACAGGCATTTAGCTACCTATTTTAAAAGCACTGATTTTTAAAATACTATTTTTTAAAGTTCTAACTGCAGCTGTAGTTAGGATTGTAACTGAGACAATTTTTATGAGCTGGCGCACACCCTTTGCGCAGGAGATCTTGTCATCACTTTTATTCTAATCGTGGGACTAAACCATAATCCCCCAACACTTATCCAAGGCCATATCTAGTAATTTTTTTTTTATATGAGGGGCAAATATTCGTTTTTATACGATTATTTCCCCCCCCCCCCCACCCACCTCAATAAAAAAAAGATACTTTGTACACCTTCTTTCCTAATTCCTTCCTCCACTGCTCCAACGACCCCCCCCCCCCTCCCGGCAAAAACTATGAATACATCAGGGTCACAGCCACACCGACAATTTCTTTTAGGCTTTCCCCCAAACTCGGCTTGGGTTTCAACTTACGCAGCAACACTCTTTCAGAACGAATGAAATAGATTGCAGGCGATTGTTCCAATCTATCTGCAATCTATTTAGCACGCGTTCTAGCTGAGGCGAGAACGAGAAAGAAATTTTTAAAAATGTCGTGATTTCAACCTGTCGGATTTTTTTTTTTTATATATTACTTCTATCAGGTCAACCAGAGAGAAAACAGTAATAACTTGAGACGAAAGTAAACAAATTTTCATTAGTATTGAGGGTGGCGTTCCTCGTATTTATTGTTGATCAAAGCTTCACTACGTAAGTGCTACATTGTTGGAGTAGGTGAGCGTCTAAAAATAAAAAAAAAATTGTGACTGGAACGACTGACGACAACTGTAAGCATGAACTTAACAATGCGTTTGTAGATCATTGTTTCAAGACCTTTATTCCATATAACGAAGCCGTTTTTTATGGCCGAAATTGCAGAACGATCGCCTGATTACATGATCTTCAACCTTGTTTGGCGGGGAAGACTGCCACCTTGCCCTCCTCCCTTCCCCCTCCCCCCCTCCCCCTGGATATTTACGGCCCTTCCAAGAACGTTTCACCTAACGAATTTAACCATTCCGTCTAGTCACCCTTATACGAAACTCCCAGAAACAACGTGTGCGCCACCGCAATCTTATTTCGTCTCACGTCTTCTCGTGCAATCACTGTCTACCAAAACTGCAATCAGAACTCGGCATACTAAACAGAGCATCCCACAGTGACTTTTGTGTGGAAGTGAAGACACACTGTAGATATTTGTAAAGTCCTCAGACTCAACCAAGGTATAAGTAAGAAAAACCCAGGAAAGGTGACGGATTTGTTGAGGAATGCGTGCGAGTTATCTGACGTGGGTGACGTAACAACGACCGACGTAACAACACCTGTATTACGATCGACAGCCATTTTTCAAACGAAAACCTTCCAAAACGCCACGCGCGTGATATCAAGCATCGAGGCAACGGTCTTAAAACAGTCGTGAATTGGGCTGAATTGTTTTTGTGATTACTGATTCAACGGGTTTACGCGGGCGTGGGACTCTCCCTAGTTAAAATATACTTATACATTGCTCTTTTAATACGCACAGAGAATTGAAGTGACAAGCTGAGTAGTATATCTTCCAGTGATTATACTGCAAGGATGCCTGATTTGCAGGCTGAACAATTCTTACTAAGAAATTCTTTTAAAATAGTTAACCAGAAAGTATTTTAGAAGGAAAAAAACTCTTGGATATGTTTGCCACTTCCCCTAATCTCCCTTTTCTCAATCATGGTCTTGTCCCGAAATCGGTTGTGTTTATAACAAAGGTAGGAAGGTTCTGTATGATATTCCGCATTTAGATACAGCCGATCTACACGCCCAACGGCATGTATCATTCCACCAGTGTGCTGCCAATGCGAAAATAGTTTTTATCTCCCATCCTAGCAACACTTCACAACGTTACAGTTTCACCAAGCCATTACGACTTCCTGTGGTTGCTACTCAGTGTTGATTTCGTAAAGAAAAAAGTAGAAAATTGAAGTGTTTTTAAATTTAGCAGCAGCCGTCGTGAGTTTTCATTGGCTGAGAGAAAATAAAGGCCAATTAGTACACTTTATACTAAAATCACTGAAATTTGAGATCTTTCTTTTTCGAAAGTCCTAAACTCACTTGTGGTAGTCTAATAACAATGATTGCATAAATGCATTAGGCCTAAGACTGGGGACTAGTTCTCTGAGGGGCTGCGCACTCCTTTTAGCGCTAGTTCGTGATTGCCTGAGTTCTAATTGTGGAATACTGTATAAAAGTCGCAGAGTTCCAAATAAGCAGTAAGAAGGTGTGCGAATATTTGCCTCCGTGTAGTCTAACGACATTTAAAAGCCGTTGGGCACACGAGACGAACTGACTGTTTTACAATAAGACGGAAAGCCAAGTAGGCTCACTTACTGATAAATAAATACAGGTGCCATCCAGTATCAGACGCCTGTTCTTAGTCTACAAGCAACAATACAGTTATTTTTGATGTTATGGAGCACGACCCCACTGGGTTATCTACCCCACGCGACAGTTATCTAGAAGCACGGTAGCACTTCGTCCATCAGATTGTTGACGTCTGATTCAGGGCTGGGTCAGGGCCTCTGTAATAAAATTGAATTGAATTGTTTTTCAAAGTCGGGACATCATAAAGACAGCGAAGGCTAGCTACTGCTGCTCTTACCCGAGAAATTAACCCGACATTTTCTAGTATTGAATACTAAATATTAATGCGACAGAAAGCTTTGAAAATTGTATAGATCGGCGGGGTTTACCGAGTAGGCAACAGAAAGTCCTGTTTCAGAGCTGTGCATAAAGGATTTCAATACGAAAAAAGTATCTCAATATCGTTGATTTCATGCTAATTATTATTAATAGCTAATTCCGCTCAAATAAAATAATTTTTGCAACCGATATGCTTGAAATTTGACATTCAGTTCCCGTTTGACTGCTATAGATGCCTGTTATGGTTTGACATTTAGGGATGCTTTAAATCCAAAGAGCGTAATAATTTGTAATGCTATTTTCGTGTACGTTGGGAACACGCCATCTGTTATTAAAATAATTGTCCTTTCCTTTCCTGAATTTATTTGAGGCCTTAACCACCTGTTGTACGCCCCAATGCAACCTCAGTTAGCTTATTGTTTACGTTTCACAGTTAAATTGAAATGAGACATTGTAATTGTAACTTCTCTAAAATAAATAGTGTATCTCTTCGGTATTTCTTAACTGTTTATGGGGAAGAAAATCGGTGAAGGGTTGGTTACCACTCCTTAAAAAAAGAAAAACCCCAAAAAATAATCTAAATAGGCCTAAACTAAACTAACTTATCGTGCTCAGTTGTTTCTGTTTTACAATCACATGTAATACAACGGGCACTTTATTGGAAATATAATTAATCAGCGACCATTAATTATACCAAAGTGACGATTTTCTTCAGGCTGTTTAAGAAACGAGTTACAATGATATTGTCAGATGGAGCTCACAATAAATACTCATACGTAAAGCAAAATCATAAAACAACCAAAAGGGGTGACATCATACAAAAATCACATAAGGGTAAAGGGACCAATAAAATGTTCGCCATGGAAAGTAGTGATATCAGAGCCAAAATGGTTGCCGCCCATGTTTTCCGTCCCAACCTTGATCACTCAATCTTAAGTTACACATCGGTGATTGTCAGTTAAGCTTGAGTGGTCACGGTTCGGACCACAAACTTGGTGACAGCAATTTTGGCTCTAATATCACTACTTTCTATGGCGAAAACTTGATGGGTCCTTTTGCCCTAATGGGGTTTTCGTGTGATACAACTTGCTGCGACAGTGACAACTTGAACACATTTTTATGACCGACAATTACTTATCCCATTGTCGACACAGGCAGTCTGACATTTTCGTCCGATTATCAGTTAGAATTGAATTGAATTGAATTGAATTTTATTAGAGCCGCAACCCTACCGCTCTGTCATGCGCCTTGTCACCTGGTACTACAAACGCTCAGCTGTATCAGTTGGACGATAGCGTTCGGCAACAATGCGGTAAGACTTTCCCTAGTGGCGACGCTACGAGGGCAATAAACTGAAAGTCTTACCGCATTGTTAGCAAACGATTTTGTCTAACGAATTAATACGTACAAGGGCGCTCGAATCGTTAGTAAACAAGCCATTGTTTCAATGAAGCGACAGCTTAGTTCGTAAGTAGTTTTATTGTAGAGTGAGCAGATGGCTTGTAGGCCTTAAGGCTCAATAAAATATTCAATTCAATTCAGCTTAGCTCATGGTTGTCGGCCCGTCATCGAACGCCGCACTTGCGAGCTATTATTAGCTCTGTGTTCAAGGGCGACAAAGCAATCTGGAAGGGTTGGCATCAGTATACCTTCGTTGAAGGTTAAGGTACAGAGGTGTGTACCAATTGTGTCAGCCAGTCTTGTGTGTGAGATGGTTGCCATCTCGGTTGCTCTAGATGTGGCACAAGACCTAGATTCGCCGTCATTTTCGAACTGAACTGACTCGTTGTCTAGTGTGAGGGGTCTGCGCCACTCCTGGGAAAAGCTAGACGTGAGTGATCCTTTGGTCTTTACCATTGGCTGGAAGTTCTGGACAGCGCTACAGTGTGGTGATGTGGCCTTCATGTGGGTTCGTGGACATTGGTGTACGTGGGAATGAGCAAGCAGATGGGTTTGCGCTGGAGGCAGCTGTTCGGAGAGGCCCGGCTGTCTCCCTAACTCTTTCGGTCAGGGCACGGCAGCAAACCATACAGCGCTGGTTTCTAGAAGAGTAGCAGAAGGAATGGGAAGCGTCTGTGGCAGGGCTTACTTTGTTTCAAGTGCAGCCACAATGTAACTTGCAGCCAATATTGCACAATCTCAATTACAGAGATCCGAGGCTCCTGCCGAGGCTTCGCACTGGACACTCGCTTTTGCTAGCGCACCAGTACCGGATCGGGTAGGTGGATACCCCTTACTGTGCCACGTGGACATGTCACCAGAGCATTTCTTCCTGATTTGCCCGCGGTATGCTCACCACCGCAACATGTTGTCTCAATGGGTCAAAGAGTTGCCGACCATTAACTTGCTGTTGTCAACGACGGCAGGCAGGTTTCCTTTGCGAAAGTTGCGTCTACTAGCCAGATACTGTACTGCAACGGGTGTGCATGTGTGATGGATATTCCCTGGCCCCTCTCATCCCAGGTCGAGAAGTGTTCGTTCGCTGGCTTCGCGTGTTAGTGATGTCGCAGCAGTTAGTGCTTCTGGTGTGTTTTAGCAGTGCTTCAAGTGTGCTTTAATGGTGCTGAGTTCCCGATTGCTCAGTGCTGTATGCTTTGTGTACTAAGTGTGCTTCGTGTGTTTGCAATGCACTTCGCTGGAGGACGTCATCTGTATGCTTTGACAGGGTAATTTGTTGTTACGGTGCACGGGTAGAGTGGTCACTGGGGCTGTGGTATGTGTACCTGGTTAGGTTGGTCTGGTGTAATATTATGTTGTGATTGGCATGCCTGCATTATATCACAAGGACGCCTGGCATGCTTGGACGCCTGGACACGTATTATATGCCTGTTGTAAGTTGCAAATATATGGAGCGTGCGGTTACGGACCAGGGCTCCTGAGAATAAAATGAAATGAAGAGCCGTTTCTCGGGGTAGGCATGGCTTTGGGTAGAATTTTTTTGGATTTTACCACCATCGGGCCGCTTGCACGGCAATAACTTGGCAACCCAGGTCTAAGGGCTTCGCTGCTCCTGGACTATAGTTGCTCCTGGCAAAAGTGCGGTCCTGTACAGGAATCTGGTTGCTCACGCCTCTACAGCATGGCAATTGGAATCGGCTGGTGCAGAGACAATGAGAGGGCTCTTCCTTCTGCACCCATTGGTGTCTGAACCAGCTTAGCTTTGCAGTATGTCCAGGTGAGATGCTGTTATCCTGTCCCGGTTGCACACTTGGCATGTGAGGTCCAGGTCCTATGATTTATAGATTAGGTTGGAGTGCTTCCCCAATCTGTGATGCAACTCGGGTGAGGAAACAGTGGCGCATTTCTTCCTGCATTGTCCTCTCTGGGCTGCTTCTAGGTGCTTGCTGACTTGGTTAGTTTCACTGGCGTTCAACCTTTTAATCTACATGCTCCGTGCTCCCTCAGAGCCACTTTGCGTTTCTGCCGTGACCCGTGGCGATTTCCTGTGACTTTTACTTTGGGATATCTGTCTCCATCGTAGGGCTATTGCAGGCTTGTTTCTAGCACCTTTGTCAGTAGAGTTTAGTTTTAGTACTTGTGCTTCCTGCAGACTTTGCACAGCTAAGACGGATTCACACCGGTCTCCGGGGGTGTCTGGGGATATTTTGGTTTTCGGATCTCTAGATTTTTGGATTAGGTTAAGTTATAGTGTTGTTACCGAGTGTATGACCTGAAGGTCTTAAAATTCAAATAAAATTCAAATCAATCGAAACGTCTTTTCCAATGACGTTCTGAATTGTTAGTAACTGAAATATTGTTGTATAGTATAATGAGCCATTGTTGTCGGGCATGCTCTTTGCTCCGATTCCGTTTGAAAAACTCAGTAACAGCAGTAAATGCGTTATTTATTTATTTTAATCAATTTTAACTCTTACCTTCTGCCTTCCTTCAGCTGCAATAAACGCATTATATGTTTATTTTTTACAGGTTTTAATGGTGGTCACTGGCTACCGATCCCCCCCTCTCGTTGCACCACAGATTGCAACTACGATTTGAATGCAAAAGATGGTGAAATTAAGTTTTTCAGAACGCCTATAAGCATATTCTGTTAATTAATTCGTTAGAAAATTGAAAATGCCCAAAATTCAATGCGCAAACCACGGTAGATTAAGTAGGTAGTGACGCTTTACTGAAAACGGGGGGTAAAGAAAGACCTGCTTCCACCAACGGCACCAGAAGGCAGCACTTGTCTGGTCCGGGTAGGAGGCGAAACTTGAAATAAAACATGGCGGCATCGTTGCCATGGTAACCATGATACCAGCGGAAATAGACGAAATACTTGTGCGTGGGCAACGTCCGAAGTTGAAGAACCTATTCTGTGTTCGATTCAAACTGTATACAGTTCGTTACACTAAGCGTAAACCACGGAAGAAGCATCAGCCTGAACGGGCGATGAGGACGCTATTCGAACGTTCTCCGAACACAAAATCGTGTGTGATAATTAGCTCCACTCGTAACGACTAACCGTTTTGAAATTGAATGTTGGTTTTTAAAAATAAAACTTGATCAGCTAGTTCTGATCTTTTTTAAAATTATTTTGATGTCCTAATTTGAATTACGATATATTTTAAAGGGCTATTACATCCATTTTGACATGCATGTTTGACTTTTGGATCACTTACACAATAACTAAACACAAGAATTGCGGTAAGAATACGTTACGTACGTCCGATATAATAATTTAATTACTGCATCACC
>JAHWFP010253342.1:6485-26371 GCA_023313725.1 Lithobius niger
CAAATTCGAAACACAACTGAATTTAGACAAATTCGAAACACAACTGACTCACTAAAAGCTATTAAAGACATTGTCTCCCAATCGCGTGATTCTAAGTTCGTCTCTACGACACATCTAGGGGACTATGCAGCGAGTATTACACATTACCGGCAGCAAGGGTCAGTTACTCCAGCCCTAAGAGTATCGGGGGGTCCAACTTGTTATGATGGGCCCCAAATACTAGCTGGAGATCTATGGTCATCTTTACGGTCCTGGACAATATACTGTCGCAAAAGAATTACGAAACAACAACAGGTCGTGCGCAAGAAGACAGCTGAGTGGTTAAGCAATTGGCTACTTCTTGTGGTTAGCAACAGATTCTCTGCCTTCAGCTGAGGTGAAGCTGTTGACAGTGAGCCAGGATTGCCTATACGCGCAAGCGGAACTAGGAAATGTTGGCTTTCCGGTAGACCCTTGTATTTCATGTAACAGCCTGTTAATGTTAAAGCGTCACATAGTATATATGAAACTAGAGAAAAGAAAATATCTCATCAAGCTGAATTTTGTACAATCTACAACAGAAAAAAAAAGAATGTTTTAAGTGATAAAAAAAAAGGACATGCACCTACTGAGTTTGGATGCCAAACTGACTCACAGTGGACTTAAAAAAAGCAGATTGAGAAATCATTAAAAAAAAAGCTTATAACGCTTACGACCAGTCTTTCTCATTTAACCTCCTCGAGCCTACACATTCCTTACATGTCCCTTGTAAGGGATATAATTATACGAGACGGGCAAAAATTAGGTCCCCAGGTGCACCACGAGCTTTGTGAGGGGTTTCGTGGACTCCGAACAAAGCGAGCAAGCACAGGCTAGTGATCAGTGTTATCGTCTTTAAGCCAAGGGAATGCCGGTTCGAATCCCACGGCTGAATCAGCTAAAATAATAATAATCTTGCAGGTCCCGAGGAGATTAAAGGCATCTTTTAAGCACAAAAAAGTAAGAAAATGGACTAAAACGCTTGGGTATAAAGTCAAACATTATACGGTTTCGAAATTTACGGCTTTGTAGCTAATTGACACCGAAACAATTACGCAAATTACAAAACAGAATTGCAAAAACGTTATTTAACGAATACGGAAAGCTGAAAACTACGGCGGTTGACAAAACTGGAATTCTATATAAAAGCATGTGAGAGAATTCCTAATTTGTCTACAAATTTTGTAACGCCGGGTAATTACAAAATCAGCCAAAAGTACATACGTGCGAAATTCCACCTACCGTTAGGAGGTCTCCATTGTGAAAAAAAACACTATTTAAAAAAAATTAACAAAAATCACCAACATTTTCAGCGAAATCCCGTTGCAACTGCTACAGCTTGAAAAAAAAATCTAACCACAAACGAGCCTCTTTACTTTTTAGATAGACCAACGACTCAATGATTAAATCTTACTTTTGTTTGGTTTTTTCTTTGAACTTGTCTCCCAACTTTTGTCAAAAAAAAACCCTTGTACAGTAATAATGAGGTATTTCCAGTTATTTACAGACTGTGAGTGAGTGTCTTTCTCCAATTATTACTTTATTAATGGAAAGCCCGAAACACAGTTCGGGTCACAAACGCCCTGCGGACAATGAGTTCCGCTAACTAGGGCAACATTGAATACAAAATGAGACACCAAGATGTCTCTTCTCTTCCTACGCCCACAGTCCCTTCAAATTCTCTTAATTGGTCTAATAAAAGTTGTTTAAAAGACATTTTACTTCTTTGTAAACACTTTTTCTGAAACAGACATCTTTCGTGAATACTGAACGTCCAATAATACTGTGGACATTAAATGAAAACTTAAAGACGCTACCGCTATAGTTCTTGCTTCAATCTATTAGTTAGTGCGATTAACTTGGCTAATAGGATTAACTTTGGCGGCTTTTCCCTGGTTGAATGATATCACTACTTTCAAAGGCCGACCCTTTTTGGAAACTTGTTGGCTTTTCTTATAACAGTTTTGGTTTTGGGTGGATCTAGACACACGCTAGTGTGTCGCGCCAAGTTAGGCAACAATCATCACATCAATTTAATTGTTGAGGTTGTAAACCATTGTTGGGTGACCCCCTGGGAATCTGGCTGTTGCAGACATAGGGCCGTAGGGCTTCGGGCAGATGACCAGGAGTGGTTAACGCTCGTTAAACCCTTTAACCCTTTTAACCCTTTATACTTGGGTGGGTGACCTCCTGGGAATCTGGCTGTTGCAGACATAGGGCCTTAGGGGGGGGGGGGGGATTGAGGCTTAATGGCGCGTCGACAACTTGGTCATTAGTGCCAACCTCAGTCACAGTGCAGTGGTCCGGGTTGCCACTGCACCACACATTACAGAGATGTTATTCAAACCCCTAATCTAAATCTTGTCATACATCTGTACCTCCTGCAAAAATTGAAAAACACCGGACAGGAGGACAGACTTATCGCCCAACTGGCGCGCAATGTCATGCGGAAGATGGAAACGACGACGAACACCATCAAGATGGCGACAATCAACAAGTAAGTGCCGGACCGTAAGTGGCCGTAAGGGCCTTAGGGCTTCGGGCAGATAACCAGGAGTGGTTAACGCTCGTTAAACCCTTTGAACCCTTTAAACCATTGTAGCGTGACGCCATAGAGTCAGTGTCTAATATCCTAAAGCAGAGTTGAGCACATTTCAGGTACTTGGATAAAAATAATAATGCGGTACAAAAGCTTAAATTGTGTTGAAATCAAGAGCAATAACGCACCCACGCACTAGTGTAGCACGATAAATCTAAACAACTGCCAAAGAAATTGTATTCACGTAAGCAACACTATAAAAGCAAAGCACAAGAAACAAAGCCCAAAACTAGTGAAGAGGCCACCAAGTTGAGAGTGGTTCGGCCCTTCAAAGGAGTGTTATCAAAACACCAAAACTAACGAAATAAAACAAATTACAACAAAATTAAAACCAAACCAGAAACCTATTAAGACGTGACTAAGTTGAGAATGGTTCGGCCTACAGGCAAAAGGTAGTAGCAAATTGTTGAAAACCAATTTCTTGTTGACGTGCCACTTTATTGCACATCTGCACGGTAGTGGAGTTGAGTCTAATACACAATTTAAAAAAGGGACTGATATCATATCAAAAACCAAAACTGGTAAAAGGGACTGCCAAGTTCCGAATGGTTCGACCCTTCAAAGGAGTGATATCAACATACCAAAACATTCGCCAACTTAATCGCACCGAAAAATACCTTGGACGTTAAATGAAAACTTGAACATTGCTACTGAAAGTAGCAATGTTCTAGTTTACGTTTAACCTTCGAACTATTAAGTGGTACGATTAACTTAGCGAATGTTTTGGTGTGTTGATATCACTCCTTTGAAGGGCCGAACCATTCGGAACTTGGCGGCCCCTTTTACCAGTTTTGGTTTTTTGATATGATTGAAGGTTACACGGACGGGACTTCGGAATCAGGGCTTAAAAGGTGTAGATATTTTCAACTAATTTTCCTTTGTTGTGGACCATGCAATTGTCTACAGTGTACGACGTTAAGGCCATTTCAACTCTATTAAAGAAACACGAAACATTGTCTACGACTCAACACGTTGAAAGCATTGTTTGACGCCCATTGGTTTCTAAAGCGATATTGTTTTCCAAGGACATTTTAGGGAAAGTGATTGCTGATGAAATGTCTAGAGCATGCCAGCGAAGTCAGACACAAAAGGGGGATATTGTGTGTGGTCCACGGGAAATAGGTTTCTGTGCAAATAAAGTAGCTATGTTACTTTGGGGTCGTGGAAAGTTAGTTTGAGAATGAGGGGCTAGTTCCCATCTTTCTAATCTTGATCGTTCCATCACATACCCATCTGAAGTGGATGTACTACTCCCCCGTGATGCAGCCGTTCTTTTGACCAGACAACCTACTGGGCATGCTCCTTTAAATTATTTAGTAGCAAGGTGGGATGAATGTCACTTCCTTGTGTTATTGTGGATAGGAAGTTGAAACGATTGAACGTTTTTTTGTTGTTTTGATGCAAGTTGTGCAGCGCAACCGGTTAATTGGTCGATATTCGGTGATAGTCTGTTGGGTGTGGTACCTCATCAGCGCCGCACCAAGGCGTTTGAGAGCACGGGTCCAGTAGCAAGACTACCTATATTTAAAAGACTTAACGCTCGGTTTCACGTAGCATGCTAGACGCGTCGTCCAAGCGTTGCGCTGAACTGAAAGCACGAAGAACGAAAAACCCCAATCGTAGCATTGATTAGTGTATGCGAGATGCACGAAAACGTGTTATCTTCTCATTATTAGATTTACCGGTGTTGCAGCGCTAAACTAACACTATTTTACGGTAATGGTGACTATTCTTGAAGTCTTCGGACGATTTACTGGTACGTCAAAGGATCGTTTAACACATTTTTAATGAGAATTGAAAACGCCGTAGCGTATCATACAGTAAAATACACACGAACCTTGGTTGCTCTTCTGCTTGAAATACATGAAATTAAACCTCCGGAAGCTTTGGTTTGTCGTCGGGGAAAAAAGAGGTACGTAGCATGAAGCCATTGTTGTTACATTTTAATTATTTGGTGTCAATGCAGTGTTTTAAGTTTAAAATCCGCGTATCGCGTGTCACACGTTCCTTTCTCAGTTCAGTCCGCATGCTAGAGCAGTTCATTTTTGGGGTGTAAGTAGCGCGACTGGTGGCAGAATCGGTGGCTAACTGGACGACGCGCCGAATTTCTAACGTTAAGCCTTTACATCCAGGTAGCCTTGCCAGTAGCTCACCGAGAGCCCGCTTTATGTCTATTACGCAGCACACGCATCCTTCCCCTCCCATACGCCTCCTCTTCTCAAATCTATCCAAAAAATGAAATCATCACGGTGCCACCGAGATAATGCCAATACAAAAAAAAAAAAACTCGAAACTTAACATGAACGGGTCAGGGGAGGTAGGAATGAGACAAAAATATTTGTCTACATTTGAAGTATTTAGTTTATGATAGATAGAGGTGTCCCTTGACTGCCAAGAAAACTTAATAAAAACATGAATTTGGCAATAATTTTCGGTCCGGAATTTGGGACTTCACAATAAAAATGTTAAAACATTGAAAAAGGTGGGCGCTACCACAACACTGCCGCCATATTGGCTGATTTTCCAACATGGCGGCTATGTGAAGTCCACAATTGGTGACAGCTACCACTTTTTTTTAATGTTTTAACTCTTTTTATTGTGAACATGTACCAAATACCTATCCGAAAATTAAGTTGTTGCCAACTTCATGTTCTTGTGAGCTTTGTTGTATTTAGGCTAAGCTTCGCCAAAAGAGCATTTGTTAAAGTTCAACTTTTTTTTTTCAATTTTTTTTGGGGGGGGGGGGGGGAGAGAAAGGTCAGCATATTTGTCGCCCTTTCTCATTTCGGCGCCCAGGGTGGCCGCACCCTTCGCCTCCCTTTTGCTCCACACTGCAGCTCATAGTTCCAGAGGTTTTATTGAGGGACTGAAAGCGGAGAGCGGTATTATAATTTTAGTATTGGTGTAGTGTTGTTCAAATGTGTAGTGTTGCAGGTTAATTGGTGGGGCTGCTGACCAGAATTGCAGTGATTGCTACTCAATTCAATTCAATATACGAGAAAGCAATGCCCTAGTTCGGCGTTTGCCTCACCAAAACAATAAAACAAAACAACCGTGCAACTACAGACTTCAAAGGGGATTATTCAAAGGGGTCATCTGCCCGACGAAGCCCTACAGACTATGACTGAAACTCAACTAACAATAATATAAAGCAGCCAACTATATAGGAAACAATTTCAACTCGGCGCTGAAAGCCCTCATCTACGAAATAAATACGTTGTCCTCTCGTAATGCAGTCACTTGGTTCCGATTTGGACTGCATTGTTTGGCTTGTTGGAACTATAGTGTGGTTCGTGCAGTCGCCGCGTATGGGATATATGATGGGACAGAAAATCTGCATAGGCTATAGTTCCTTAAAGTAAGTAAATAAATAAATAAATAAATCTGTATATATAATTACACAACTTCCGCAACTCAGCCATCGGCAGCAGCCAAAGAGGCAGCAGCCATCGGCAGCGTAGCAGCTGCATACGATGCCATCTCCGCCATCTACCGACCGAACGGCAAATTAAATGAGGGGGGGGGGGCGAGACAGGGGAGGGGGAGGGAGCGAGACGACGCGGAATGAGCGAGCGAAGCGAGTGACTCCGCTAGTAAATAAATAACCGATCTCCCTAAAAACAAACAACAACAACAACAACTGCTCTCTCATCGTCATAGGATATAATCCAGTTTGGGTTCGTGCTCACTAAATGCAAAGGCAAAACAAACAAAAAAAACTGCTCTTTGTCTCCTCTCTAATAAATACAGATGCAAACCTATTTACGTTGCCTTTTGGATTTATATGACAGGCTGCTTAAGCGGGAAATCGGACCCACGACCTTTGAAATCAAAGGTCGAGGTCCAACCGCTGAGCCATACTGACACAACCAAAAGAAACGTCCGTAGGCAGCATTTAACAAGTGCATATATCCATATAAACATATACTACCCATTCGCCACCCGGAGAGACGCTTATTTGGCGCGCCACACTCCAAGAGAAACGTATGGAACACTTAAAGGGACATCCGGCCTGCCTTATAACATTAAGCGTGCCAAATTACAGCTACGAGCAAATCATCATCCGAGCAATTACAGTGCCAAGGTCGGCTGGGGTGGTAGCTGCGTTCCTCGCATAGCTGCTGTCTCGGTTGGCTTGAGGGACTAGTGAATAGTACACGAGACAGAATCAAGTCAACTATTGTTTCGTCACAAACCGAAATGATTCTCGTATTTTTAAATCACAATTTATAATTTTCTAGGCTAGTGTCTTATAACTTTGCTTCGGCGATCTATTGGAATAATTAATTTTAATTTTTACCGCATTAGTCTATTAGAATCTCATGGTAATTATTAGAAAATTTGTAGATGTACACACAGAGATGAAACGTCGTGATTATTGTACGCGCGCAATGCATCATTTAGTGACGGTTCGTTAGTAAATAAAGTTCCATTATATTCAACAGAAAGTCTCCTAGACGCTACATTTAAAAAAGGATTTTTAGCAAGGGAAAGACTAATGGTAAGGAAATAGACCTTTGGGGCCGTACTTGATGTGGAGGATCGAGAAAAATGGCGCTGGGAGGTATATCCCTTTAAAAGTGAAATAAGGATTAAAGACGGAAAAGCCAAAGGCTCACAAGAAATAACTAAATACAGATGCAAACCTATTTACGTTGCCTTTTGGACTTATATGTCAGATTGCCTGAGCGGGCCATTTAACTCTTGTTGAGACTCTAGCTTTCCGTCTTTTAATTTTTTCCTCCTGAAACATTATTATGTTAGATTGCTGCACTGCTCTTTTAATTGCGCGATTTTTCACCGAGTTAAATGAGTTTATTCTTTCTTTGTATCCTATTGTGTGTTGCACTGATGTGATTATGGTAACTGCATGATGATTTTTATTTTTAAATTGGCACACACACTGGTGCCTTATAGAGCTTCGGGCCGGTTATTGATTGAAACTGCCCGACTCACTCATCGTTAGCTAAATTCGGACTTTGTTCATCGTAATTCGTAAATTCAATCAGTGCTCATTCTGATTCTGTTTTAATCTCCACGTGTTCCTAATCGGGCGTGTTTCCAGTCTCAGGTGTTTCCCTAAGAGATTCTACTTCTTATAAGCATTATTTTACAACTAGCTGTACCCCCGGCGTAACATACGCCGGTCTAGCCAGTTCCCGCAAACCTGAGCGAAATACTGTAGTGGGCAGTATGGAATAAAAAGGGTGCCGACTGCCCCCTGCCTCCTTCTACGGACTCTCCTGCGGCCTACCCCCTTACATTCTGCCATTGTCTAGTCAGATTTCCCTATACGCCCGTAACCCCTTTCCCGTCCCGCACCCTCCCCGGCCAGGATTCCCCTATTGTGTGGTCAGAATATCCCCATCTCTGCTTCCCCTCCCTTTGAACCCCTGCTGATTTGTTTTGTTATGGAAGTAAATTTTTTTTTCCATGGAGGACGCTCAATTACCCGGTTCTCCATTCTGATACCAAGCGCAATAAACCCAACAACGGTCGTGCATGCAGTGATTGTTACTCAACCAACTTTGAAACTCTTCAAGTTGGCTAAAAGAGCTAGCATTGAAAGCAATATTTTGATTGTTACTGATTGTTACAAGCCACATCCGTTTGTTAGACATTGTCGGTCGCTCGCCCTCTTTCATTATACACCCTCTTTCATTGTAGTGCATAATAATGATGAATTTGCTTGCCCAACCTAAGCGTATAATTATATATAATAAACAAAAACGGAACGTTAAATGTTTAGAGTATAAGACCTAAAAGTCAAAACCTAGAAAGAACACGGACAAGGTTTGACAGTAAGGGTCTAGGTGTAAAATTTTGTAAGAGGCTGGTAAGCATTAGACCCTTACTACCCGGTGGTTAGCTTATAGTTCTACTCTGTTCGGACAGAAAGTGTGTCTGAACGATTGTAGCAGGTTTTCTTTGTTCTTAGAATATGGTTATGGAACTTTAAGAACATTATTTTCTTGTGAAATTTGGCATTTTGTGTCTTTTGATGCTTTAGCATTTTTTTATTATATTTCGTAGATTTACGGCAGAGGATAACCAGTAATGCTCTCTGCTGCGAATACCCTGCAATGTTACTAAATCGAAAAATAATTTTCAACATACAGTAAAGCAGTAAACCTATATCATACTACCACTGGATCATCACATGGGAGGATTTCCAGTTTTTCGTGAAAATGTTTATTTCTGACCACCGGGTAGTAAGGGTCTAATGCTTACCAGCCTCTTACAAAATTTTACACCTAGACCCTTACTGTCAAACCTTGTCCGTGTTCCTTCTAGGTTTTGACTTTTAGACCCTTACTCTAAACATTTAACGTTCCGTTTTTGTTTATTAATTCGTGTTACTTTTAGAATTGCAGCTAAACTGTAAAACTGAGAGTTTAACACAGAAACCCAAGGCTGACTCTTACTAACACTGGCTATCGCCAGTGTTTACAATAGAAACAAATCCTTTAATCTTCAGTCTTGCAGCTGGCGTTTGCTAATTAGCATTGTTATATCGCCAGTGTTAATATAGACTTTTTTTTTTATTTGTTGTCGTAATTCCACGACAAGACGCGGCGTGTGATTCCGAGTTTGGTCTGGTGACCGGGTAAACCGAGTCAAGTTTTCAGCCGAATCACTGCCTCACCGGGTCTGCGTAGTTTACCCGGCATTTTGAGTCAGACCATAGGACGTTAACTATACACCGCATCTTACTTTTTTCAAGTCATGCGGGCCCTGGCGGTATAGTTACGACCAACTACTGGGTGCTAAACAATGGTAATTCCCCCTCCCCCTCCTCAGAGTAAGCATGATGGGAAAAACGCATCTTTGTCGAAAAGACAGTTCAAATCACTATACTTATACACACAATTCCGTTTGATAGGCATATCAACAAAAGATTTAAGATTATCGAAATTCTCACTGAGGACTTCAATAGAATAATGATTACCGAGATTTCCACTGTGGACCCACACACCAACAAACAAACAAACAAACAAATCTTACAATCTTAGTTCTATAGATTCCTTGAAGTGTTCCTTAACCTTAGATTCAGCCGACCTTGGGAAAGTTTGTACAGAGAATAAGTTCTGCACCAGGCAGCAAACTTCGATTAATAATATCGGATCGTGATTGATCATGAAGGAGAGGCCGTGCTCAATTAACCGTAATCAACCAAGCAACAAACAACTCGATAAATCAATACTCATGCAATGACCCAAGGACACGTGTCTCGTGCAGTGAAGCATAATTGGAAAAGCTTGAAGACAATAACAAATACGAGCAATGTAAACTGACTTAAAGCAACTTTATCAACTGTATGTTTACTAAATTGAGCTACGTATTCTAAAAGAGCATTCATCACTTACTCAGTTGCCGAGAATTTTTTTGTCCCTTACCTGCTCACAAAATTAGTAGGTGCCACTCTCAAACTGAACCACGACGGTCATCAGCATTTTAGGATTAATTTGTTTCTTGTGGGTGGGTGACTTAACAAGACTAGTGATTATTGGGGTTTAGGTATCGTTTTGTAATTTCTCCCAAATGATGACGACTAGGTAGGTAATTAAAGGTACACGCGGCCTGCCTTATAACATTCCGCGTGCCTTAGAACAGCCACGCGAAGATCGCCATCCGCGCATTTACTAGCGCTAAGATTGGCTGGGATGGTAGCTGCGTTCCTCGCAGCGAAGAACGTAGCTGTTGTCTCGGACTGTGTCGTCACAAACCGGAATGATTCACGCATTTTAACATGACAATTTATAATTTTCCAGGCTAGTGGCTTGTAATTTTGCTTCGGCGATTGGAATAATTAATTTTACTTTTTACCGCATTAGACTTTTATATTTTTGATCTCATGGTAATTATTAGAAAATTAGTACATGCACACACAGAGATGAAACATCATGATTATTGTAAGCGCGCAAAGCATCATATACTGCGGGACGCAGTAAATAAAGTTAACAATTATTCAACAGAAAATTTCCTAGACGCCACATTTTAAAACGGATTTTTACCAAGGGATTGACTAACGGTAAGGAAATAGACCTTTGGGGTCGTACTTGATGTGGTGGATCGAGCAAAATGGCGCTGAGAGGAATATCCCTTTAACTACGTTAGACATTTGTCTCGCGACGAGATGTTGCGAGACAAATGTCCAATCCAGTGTGCGGTTAGTGTGTCGTAGCAAAGCATGGGGTGTCATTGTTATGCATCGAGATGGTGTATTGTTATGCACACGATAATGATCTCCTGAGAGAGACGGATTGAAGGAATGCATCTTGCGCCCAAGGCCCACTAAGATATAGCTGGATGTCGGATCTTCAGCATTTATGCCGTGAATGCAGGATGGATCTCCACACTTGTTCAGTAGAATATCTTTTTTTCCATTGTACTGCGTTGTAAACTTCAACACATCTTCGTTGATTTCGCAACAAAACATCTTCCTGAAACGACAACTATATAAACGCTCTGGATGACTGTTTACGATATAGCATCCCACCATGGCCACTAAACTAACTGGCCCGCTCTACAACGATATTAGGGGGGTAGACAAAATGGCCGCCACGTCTGGTTCATTTCGTTGAGGTCCGTTCTTCGAGGTAGCAACTTTGTACGGTGCGACGCGACATCTATTGGCGGCTAGTGGCGGTTTTCTAAATAATAATTAAAATTTTTACGTAGAGTTTTGCGGCACATTTTTTATTATTTATAAGAGTATTTTTAAATGGTGTTTAAAAATGTCACTCAGCCACAGTTAAGCTATTTCACTGCGTTTGCAAAAAAAAAGCAACACGTTAATTCGTTGGCAGTTTGTACGGAGGGTGTCGCCCTCGGTTGACAAAATGCGGCAACTTAGTCGCATCAGCGGCACTTTCGGCGGCCATATTGCCAACCCAGTCTCGTAATGCTATTTTTCATTCAAGATCCGGCCAGTACTGTAGATAGCCCTGATACCACGAAGCTCTGAATGCAAAACAACGACTGCCATTTCGTCCTCCTGCTTTCGGTTACCGGCAAGGCTCTCGCCAGATAGTTTGCTGCGTCGATAATTTGCGTCATTGCATTCAAGGGCGGTCTCAATAAACTTCGTTCCGGAAATAGTGATATCTGCCCATATCAGCCTTTGTGTAAATACTGAAGTCCAGTGAAATTCCAGAAAAAAAATTATAAATGGAAGATATGAAAGCTGGCCTTGCAAAAAATTGAGCATCTTCCAGAGTGAAGCCATTCATCCTTCACATCAAACTTTAGCCATGTTTTTCCTACTGTGGACTTCAACAGAATAATGATTATCGAGATTCCATGTTTTGCAAGTTTCCGTGTCCATAAGGCTTGAAGGATGACGATCCATAATCAGAGTGAGTGAATATATAGGGTCTCGAAAACGTGGGGTAAAATAGTACCTGTTTTAATCAACAGCACCAGAGGGCGAAATGTGTCAGTTTCTCGAAAACAGCATCGCATCGCCGAACAAGCAAACCTATCGAAGTGGCCGGAAACTAGAAATAATAATAAAAAAAGGCGGCATCGATGGTATCATTCAGTGATGATACTAGCGAAAAACCCCTACGGAAACCGACGAATTTATCGTGCATTTATCGTTTCTTGTATTAAAAGTTAAAGGAATTATTCTGTGTTCAGTTCAATCCGTTTTCGGCTCATTACAAGAAATTTGAGCTAAGGATGAAGATTCAACAAGATAGCTTCTTCTAACACAAAAGACTAAAATACCAGGGGCACCTGGTTAATTTTCGTTTTTGTTTGCCTATACGAAAATATACATTACCTTTTTATTTACGAAGCAGTCCCCCCCCCCCATGGATCCCTAGCTTGAAAGTTGGGTTCCCTGATGGTCTCGTAACTCACTGTGCACGACAGGAACTGGCTCCGTCTATAAGAGGATCATGGCGGAGCGCAGCATCTTTCTTCCAACCCACGTGAACCTAGTCCATCGTGGGGAGGCTAGGTGGGTAAAAGGTAATGTATATTTTCGTATAGGCAAACAAAAACTAAAATTAACCAGGTGCCCCTGGTATTTTAGTCTTTTTATTGCCACGAAAATATTTATTACCTTTTATTTACATAGCAAACACCGTCACAAACGGGGGCGGGCTAGGTTCGGAGTACCCACGTTACGAGCCGGCGACCCCAAGGACAGCGTCCGGATGGAACCAACAAAAGTTTCTCCAGCCTGGACCCAGGATCCTCAGTCCCATGGGCGAGCAATAGGAACAGCCAATGCCAGGGGTTGAAACAAACGGTTCGACACTAGGGGAAGGTAGAATTGCAAACAAATAAGATGCCAACCTACCTTGGTCGGGAAGCAGGAAGGTGGACTTGATTCCTAAGCAGATGTTGCAGACAGACAAGCACCGTCGAGGTGATGCGTGACCTAGAATAGACGGTAGTTGATCTGATGTGGAATCGGGTTGATGTGGAATTGGGTAGAAGAAGGAATCGGTGGAGGCAGATGTGGGAGCATGAACAGAAGAGTCAGAGGATCGCAAATGTCACTGTCACGTCAGAGCACAGAATTGAGTGTGTGAAATGCTGGTGGAGTACCCGAAGCAGGGAATCGGTGAAACAGCGTGCAATAAATTTACTGGTTTGGAGTGATCCGACGAGGCATCAGAGGGTGTCGTAGGATTGAGTCCCAGGAGGATCGGGACGTTGGCTTAATAGAGTATGGCATAGCGGAAGAAGATCCCGAAAAGTGAGCCATGGAGAGACGTGGTCACAAACTGAAGCACTAATAATGAACTGATCCGTTGTTGCTCGTTGTCCGATGCCTGTCTTCATTCCCGTTCCGTGGACGAGTTGTCGTCCTTCTTTGTTATTGTTCTGTATAGAACTGGGTTTATGAGAAAATTGAACAGAATCGCAGGTGGCATGACGAATGTTGAAAGACGAAGAGGAATCAGATCCAAAATGTAGAAATGAAGCGGCACGTCCCGATTGTTTGTTGATTGGTAATCAACAGGAATTGATTATGAAGAAAAACTTCTGCGCTGGTCGTTAGTTTTTTTTTTTTTTTTTTGATGTGTCTGAATGAAATGAGTTGATAGAGGAAGAGGGAACCATGCGAGGAGTAATGATCCCAAGCCTGGGCTGTGGACTCCCAAATCGGCAGCAGAATTTCTTTGCGGTGTGCAGAGTGGCTTCCTGTAAAAAAGAAAGAATAATGATTATTTGAAGTTTAAGTGTTCCATCCGTTTTACTAGGAGGATGGCGCGGCAAATAAGCGTCCCTCCAGTGGCGATCGGAAAGCGTTTGTTTATAGGTATATATGCACGTGTTAAATGCTGCCTATGGACGTTTCCTTTTGGCCGTGTCAGTATGGCTCAGCGGTAGGACCTCTGCCTTTGGTTTCAAAGGTTCTGGGTTCGGTTCCCCGCTGAGGCAGTCTGACGTATAAGTCCAAAAGGCAACGTAAATAGGTTTGCATCTGTATTTAGTCATGTCCAGATTATTTGAGAGGCTAACTACTTCTGATTCCAGAGTCAAATTTTGGTCTTGGACAGCGGCAACAGAGGATCGAAGCGTTGAGTTTCGGATCGCAAGGACAGTAGTTCAGTCGAAAAGTTCTTAGCCCAGGAGAGGACGTATCTTATGTTGAAGTCTATGTTTTCTAAATAACGTACTGATAGTTAAAGCCCTCGCGTCAGGGCCGCCCGGAACGTGGAGGTGGGCGGGAACGGGGCGGGTTCAGAAGATGGCAGTGTCACTGTTCTTTCGATACCGGGTTGCACGGGTCGAAGAGGCGAGTCCACGGTTGATGTGGCATTCGGTAAGGGTGGTGAACGAATTGCGGTTGATTGAGGCACTGGAATCGTTGCTCGGAGTGGTCGTTTCAACGGGAACCGCGGAGGAGCCATCAGTACTCATACGTTCTTAAGTTTAAGTCCTTTCTTCAGAAGTAATGGAGGACGCAGGGGATGGAATCCGGATGGTCCGGGAACCGCACTGAGCGTATTCGAAGAGGAGGATGGAATCGTGGCTGTAGTTTTAACTGGAGGTAGGGTTGAAGACAAAGACGATTTTTTTAGAAGTAGATGACGTAGAAATACTGGAAGTAACCGTTGATGGTAGTTCTGTTTGTCGACGTTGGCGATCCGCTCGTAGGCGAGAGCTTTTCTGGCAGCGGCTGATCTCCTTCCATTTTGATAGGGAGATTTTGATGCAAATGTTACATAGGAGATCCAGACCGTTGCACTGTCCATGGTGTTGGCAGCAGGGATGAGGATCAAAGTGTCCTTTGGTCCCTGCTGCGAATCCAAGGCGCACACACACGGTTTAGGCTCGGGAATGTTGGCAATTTTGGCAGGAGGTAAGGGGTACTCGGAAGAGGAGGAATCGGAAGACATGGCCGACACTGTGTTGAACAGGCGAAGACGACGAGAAGACCGTTAAGATTCGAAGTTGCGCGCCACAGTCGAGGCGTCCTGCAGAGGTTGTGTAGTGAAGTAAAAACAGGAGGTCCCAGATGTGAGGTGTCATGACGGTGAGGAACCGAAAGTGGTGAAGAATCTGTGCTTCTGTTGGTTTGTAGGAGGAAGAATACACTGGTTACTTGTTAAGGCAAGCGACGGACTGGATTGCGGTCTTTATGACAAGAAATGATGAAGAACCAAACATGATTCCAACTCGCGTTGCATGTGAATCGTCCGTGAGAAAAGGCCTGGTTGGCTGAAGGTGATCTTGAATAGTTGTCGTGGTATCCTTTAGCAGTTAGTGATTGATATGAGGGTTCGGAAAGGAACCATGAGCCATGTCGAACCCGATAGCTTGGGTCGAAGGCTTAGAGTTACTGTGAGAACGTTCTTCCTTCTTCATCTTTGTTGTCTTTTTTTTTTTAATAAACAGGCGATAAAGAGTGCATGTAGAACCGACAGAGGAACCGACTTGTATTGATTCCTGCTGAGTGGGTCGAGGACTGCACGGTGATGCCGAAAAGGAATGTTTTCCTGGTGAAGTATTGGGAATCGGTTATAAGTCTTTTGTGCAGGATCGGTAGCATGTAGTAACAGATCGACCGGCCACGGGTCCTGGATAGAGATGACGGACCAGGGATCCCGTCCTACGGATCGGTGTGATTCCGGGTATAAGCGGAAAGGACGTCTAAGACATTCAGAGTGGTGAACTACGATGAAGAGGCAGGAAATCGGACGATACCGGGCTGTTGTCCGAGGAACTGGAGGACCATGGTTCGAGCCAGAAAAGGTACGAGGGTGAAGAGGGAACCGTGTCGGAAACTAGTCGAACCAGAGACGGCGGCCCGTACGGCCCTGGAAAACAACAATCGACAGGACTCGCTAAAGGGATGCAAAACTGTCTTGGGAAGGGAACCGGTAATTGTAAACCTGCTGGCAGAGAGAACCTCGGAGGAGGACTCGGCGATCCTCCTAGTGGAGTTGAAACAACAGGTGAAGGGAAGATCGGGCGGAGAAGGCGTTGATGAGGCCTGTTCACAAGAAGGGAACTCTTGGAGAAGCTTCGGAAAAATATAGGAGGGTGGTTATAGCGGCAGGCGTATCGTTCCAACGCGTGACGACTCCTTACGCTTGGGAACAAGTAGCGGCTTTTGTGAGATATGGATCGAGGTTGGAGGTGGATCAGGCGAAGCGAAGGTAGTGGAATGCGGAGGGGTCTCATCTGAGGCAGGCTTGGGAGAGGGAATCGAATCCCGCTCCCCCTCCCATAATCGGAAGATGAATCCGCACCAGCAAGGAGGATCGGTGAATCCATTGAAGAGCTCCAGGAACAACTGATTGACGCAATTGCCCTAGGAAGAAAGATGCTGCGCTCTGCCGCAATCCGCTTATATAGACGGAGCTAGTTCCTATCATGCGCAGTACATTATGAGACTGGCAGGAAGGGCAACTTTCAAGCTAGGGATAATAGAGCTCCAGGGCGGGGGGACTGCTATGTTAAGTAAAAGGTAAAGATATTTTCGTGGCAATAAAACCTTACGTTATACTTAGCTCCACTCGTACAACCTACAAGCACTTAAAACTGCATGCTGGATTAAAGAAAGGAAAACTTGATCAACCCGTTCTGATCTAGCTTAAAATTAATTTAACTATACCTAATATAACCTACTATTTTTTAAAGGGATGAAATAAGTATTCTTATCATGATCATTTTGTTTTGGTGGCTCTAACTAGTTTCCATCTCCATGGTGAAGTACAGGAACGTCATCTTGGACAGTGACATCTCGTCATTCGGTTCATTAACGACAGCACCCTCTGGCAGTAATCGATGAAAATAGGTACTAGTTTCACCCAGACTTTTCGTATGGAAAGATTACGAGTGGCATTACCTACGTAATCTTCTGTCCGTAGGGATCCAGCGTCCTCTGCATTATTAGAGTCGATTAGACTCTTATGCGAACGGTTTGTCTGTCTGTCTGTCTGTCTGTCTGTCTGTCTGTCTGTCTGTCTGTCTGTCTGTCTGTCTGTCTGTCTGTCTGGGTGTCTGGGTGTCTGTCTGTCTGGGTGTCTGTGTGTTCGCGCTGTAGCGTTTTAACGAATTATCGGATGTCTTTCAAATTTTGCACACAGATTCTATGGCACATTTCTAGGTCAAGTTCGAAAATGGATCGATTCCGCCGGGGAAATCGTATGCTAGAAATAATCAAAGATTTTTGTTCGCAGCAAACGTACGAGGTTCGTTATTTTTTCTTCAGCCGATTGACGTCATCCATCCACGACCAATTACTGGGAACTATGTAGCCTTCGTCAGCGTCTGATGTGACCACCAACCGACCAATGACTGGCAAATTATAGCGCAGATCACTGACGTAGGCACGCGGCTCCTCTGATGTTGATTCATACGAACTGGATAACAAGCGTGTATAGTCATGTCGGCATGCGAAATTAGCGTAGACTTAGGCCACTTGTTTGGACAATCGTTCATGACTTTGATGCTTAGTATTTTTTTTTTGGAGGGGGAAGAGAAATATTTAAAACAACTTTTACTGTATGACATTTTTTTTGTTGTCAGGGAGGAGGGGGGGGCGCAAATTCATAAAACTGCTTTTGGGCAATGAATGTGCTATCTAGATATTTCATCCTTATCAGTCGTCCGACGTGGTAACGTCGCAGTTGGGTAAATGAAGTGTTCAAAACGCCGAGACTAAATGGTTTGGAGGCTTCCCGTTTCGTAAACTGCCAAACGGTGCTGAATATTTTTAATGTTGATTCAGTTCACTAGTGTTCTAATTAATTGAGAGGCTCTTCTTTAATTGAGAGGTGCGCGCCGCCATGCCATCCGACGCAGTTGATCAAAACACGTATGGGGGATTGATGCAAAAAGGCTAGAAATGCAAGCGACCACTGGTTTTACGGTTGCATACGCGTCGTGGAACCGCGGCCAAGAAATCATTTGGGTGTTAGGATTGTATTTTTAGGAGGGGTAATTCTTCATACGTGTTAGACAATTAGTAGCCATATCGATCGCTGTATTCGCAAGGGAAAACTAATCGACTCTCACTATAATTGGTTTAATCAAGTTTATTGACCATAATTTTGTCATTTGCGGATGACCTCTGTATTGTGGCTTCGATTTGATTTCTTTATTGAGCCTAAGAAATCTATATGCTATTCGCTCATGGTAAACACTACTTAATTACTACTTCCCCTACTTACTCTAACACACAGACCCTTTTCATAACACCAGAATAACCGGCCACAGAATACAGAATTAGCTTCCGTTTTTCTTATTTTATTTACAGAGCGTAACGACCTAATACACCATGAGCTCTGTCTAAAACTACTTCAGACTACCTAAAGTTACAATCCGTCTATACATTACACACTGCTTCTTGATACAGTACTACAATAGTCCTTGCTAGCCGGTTCTTTTTTCCAAGAGACTCGCTGTTCTGTGCCAATAATGTATCAACGTAATAATTTTGTAATGACAATGTAAACTCGTGCGTTGCCTAACCAACCAATTGTATTAGATTATATATATATCTACCCTGAAGCGCCATCCTATTTCCAGCTCCGGCAAAAGGAAGTTGTATTGGTAATCTACTAGAAAAAATTATACTCCTTTCCCCCAATTTCCCAACTTAAGTCACGTCATGCCCTGAAGCTTTCACCTTTAAACATCCACATCCCATTTGTGATTTATGGCAGGGAAATATTAAAGTGGCATGCGAGTATAACATCTTCAAGAGCAAAGAAACCCACTGACTGGGCTTGAGACATCCACTCGGAGTAAAACAATGACAAACAATTTTAATTTTCAGCACTAATTAACATCTGTGTATCTTAGTCACAAATAAGAAACATGATGGGAAAACATTAATGGTTTTATCGTCGCCATATATGACACTAAATATGGCGACGATCCAAATGTTAAGATTGTGTGGGGTCTCCCACTTTCTTGTGTTTTTAATGTTTTTTTTTCATCATGTTTCTTGTTTGTGACCAAGAGACACAAGTGTTAATTAGTGCTGACAATTAAATTGTTTGTCGTTGTTTTACTCCGAGTGGATTTCTCAAGTCCAGTCAGTGGGTTTCTTTGCTCTTGACGCCCTTCAAACTCGGGAAATTATTTTATCTGCAATATTTTATTGCACCGAATAAACATCAAGAGACAATGAATCTTTCGTAACCTAATTTGTCACCATTCCTGAACAATCGATCGTCCCATTACATCAAGTTTCGCCTGACAGCAAGACCCATGCAGCAAAATGGAGCATCAGAAGATATACGTCTTGAGCAAGGTACGGGGACCAAACAGGGGTGGCATACTCAAGAAGAGGCCGTACAAAAACCTTAAAAACCCAAATCTTAACATCAATCTTAACATCAGTACCAACATGTCAGATAACCGTTCATAAATTGGCACGTTCGTCATAGGATTACACAAAAAAAATTGTGCCTAACGGTGGTGAATCGAACGCTGTTTACTATGCTTCCCTTGGAGTTTCGAGAAGCTCCACACTGAGACGTATCGCGTCCAGACGGTACGTCTTTTAAAGCACGACAGAATTAATTTACAAAACAAGTTTACAGGGAAGTGGGAGAGGGTGGAAGCCCATCATCCTTCTCATCACACTTTAGCGATGTTTTTCCGGTAGTTTTGCTTGGTTTCGTGTCCGTAAGGCAGAAGGGTGATTATCCATGATCTACAACAAGTAATATGGTCGCAAGGAGCCGGGGGCCATGCAAGGGCCCTTGTGAACGTTGATGTGAATTATTGCGTCTTCCTCACGCTTGAAGGTTTAAGACGGGAGACGAGAGAGTTATAATCGTCC
>JAHWFP010253343.1:0-10836 GCA_023313725.1 Lithobius niger
GGAAGGACCCACATTGCCAAAACTATCAAAATAACAGGGTTCTCCCGCAATAGTGGAATAAGCTATCCAGTGACTTCCATCTCCATCATGAAAATCTTCCAAGTTCACGATACCGTTTTCGTCCATAGGTCTTTGTTAAAAGTTCCTCTGAATTTCGGAATTTGCTTTACTTTTACCAATCTATTTAAATCAAAATTCGTTAAAGGTCTATTAAAATCGATTAAATCTTGGGTGGTCTTAAGTAAAGACCTTTGCCACGAGATATTTTTTTGACTCTTCGTTTCTTCTTCTTCAACCCCAAACCCTCCATATTCTTGTTATGTCTCACCATCTTGTTCAGTACCTTAGCGTTGTTCTGGCTCTTTTTAACTGCGGCGGCGATACCGGCGGCACCCCCGGCTAGACCGCCTACACCACCTAAGATGGGTCCGAGCAACACCAACAATGGTAAAAACCCACCTCGTTTCCCGATCTTTCTTCTTTTCAACCCGCTTCGTATTTTTCCGATCTTACTTCTTTTCACGTTGATCCCCATTTTCTCTTTTATATATATTAATAAATCACTTTGACTTTACCTTTATCCAATTTCAAATTCATTTTTCTATCTCCAATCAACAACATGTGGCACATCGTGTTAGCTGGAACCGCGGCGTTAGATTTCAATTTCACTTGCACTGGACTGAAGTCTCTCCGACTGCCTGGAACAATCCGAAACCACTAGAGGATATGTCTTTTTAAACTACACTGAATCAAAGCACAAGTCCCTGACATCGTACAAAGCGCGTCTAAACTCCTGAACCATTCTATACAGGATCGAGTAATTTCCACTAGCATAATTTACATTCAAGTCAAAAAATGGGTAACGTTCAGAGTTTAAATTCACGTGAGCATCTTGAAGGCTACAATGATCGAATACCGCAGGATTTTTAGTTTCAGTGTCTTTTCTGTCAGTCTGCAGAGCTAGAATGACCCACCTAGGTTTTTCGACAGCCGAAGTATTGAGCACGCGCCAGGTGAAACTAGTACTCTGAGGCAGTTCACAACTATCATAATGCCAGTGTCTAAAACCCAAGTCCATGTTTATCCCACCGTCTATGTAGCTAAAAAGTCTGAGCTTTTGTTCATTGGATGTCGTAACGTGCACGAAATGCAGCTCAATTCGACTTTCCCAACGGTTGATGCAACTGCCCTGAATACTGCATCGTCTTGCTCGCCCTTAGCTACGTACAGCATCTTGTTATAATTTTCAAAAAATCCCATACAGTGATTTAATGGAATGGCGAACGAGAAACTTCCTTTAGGAGTCGTCCCCTTTACGATGGTGGAATGGCGAAATTTGAATCGTTGAATCGTTGGCGTTGGAAGATTCTGCAGCATCTAATGCCCAGCAGTTCTTCGACAACGACACTTGAACCCTTGAGCCGTACGTGAAGAGACCTTTCATGAGTGTCCCATAACTGGGGTAATTTAACTCGTCCACTAGTGTATCCCCAAATGATATTTAATGCTGGAAAACAGGTATATGGGATCATTATTGACGAGAGACACTACGTCCACATCGGCAAAACTGCTACCGGTAGACTTCAGTAACCTACCATTAATCAGAAGATAACTATTCGCAACGTGTTGGAACAAGTCCTGCTTTTCGATTCTAATTATAATTTCGGAATTGACGTTGTTTAGGTTGGTTTCTGCTATCGCATTATATTCGTAAAATGCTTAACTCTTCACGGAAGAATGATGCTGTAAAGATTAGTTTATATTGAGGTAACCTTCCATTAAACTCATCTTCTCGCTCTCGTTAGAAATTTGATGAATGCTTTGTTTTTTGCCGTTAATTTATTATCTCTGATTAATCCTCTTCCAATTATTCTTTTTTTCTTTCCAATCCCAACATTCTTTTTTAATATTTCAAAATTATTTTTTAGATCTCAGATGAAGTCTGATGGTGAGCGATTCCCTGTCTAAATTTATCATCTCGTTATCTTGAGAGGTTAACCAAATACGAATGTTACGAATCTTGTCGGTAGTTACGGGAAGATAAATTAAATTTTGTGGGGTAATTATCATCTTATAACCCGGTGGCACTCCCGAATAGAAAGCGTATATGCAAGGTTGAGTGTCATCATTCACGTAGGAAGACCCAATTATGTTGGCATGAACGAAAATTGTATTGAGCCCCATTATATCCACAGATTTTTTACCTTGTTGAGTTTTAGTATAAACTCCCTGAAGGAACCCCAGGAGAGTTCCTAAGTTATTATTCCCCAGAAACGAAACACCATAGACCGGATTATTTATAATCAAGTTTATCTTTAAGGTATTGTGGTTTGGTTATAAAACGATTGAATTTTTTTTCGTGACCACTTCGTTCCAATGTAGACTGTATAAAATTAAAAAATTATAAAATTATTAAACTTAATGAAATTTCGTAAGCACCTGGAATGACCTGCACCTTGATCCAGTTTGCTCCACCGTTGATGGTGTACGAAAATTCGTTATTGCCCACGTGCACATTGAAAATGCTGTAATACATATCCAACGAGACGAGTGCCATTTCATACACTTTTTCAGGGTTTAAGTATATTGGCATTTTCAAGTTAAAGCTTAGTTCCGCACCTATACCAGTTAGAATGATTGGACTTGAATGCATGACTTATATTTTTTTTTAAATAATATTTACATGTATATATATCTTTAAGGGGTAGTTCACTCAATAGACTGCCACATACCTCCCCTGTTTTTTTCCCTGCGTTTGCATCCCCTGGGTTTTCTGATGTAACGGACCAACCCTATCACCTTTTTACCCTACTCATGCTTGGGCACAAAAGTCCAAGTGTGGACGGAACAATGAGGTGTAAAGCATCCTCATTGTAACAACATTGAGGAAGCAGAAGCCTTATTTGGCCAAGTGCACTGTTAGCTTTTTTCACTGCAGCGATGCACAGAGCTCTGGGTTTCAGGCTACTGTCGATGATGACATCAAGCAATTTGGTATGAGTGGAATGCTTTAGGACAGTACCATTTAGAAATGTAGAAGATAGATGTGATGAGGATTGTTGTGGCCCAATTGGAGCACTTCATACTTTTCAGTGTTAAAGGAGAGTTTGTTAACACCGGCCCATTGTTGGATGGTATTCAGGTCACGCTGGAGAATGAGGACATGAGAACTGGTTGTAAGCCTCCTAAAGATCTAAGAGTCGTCAGCGAAAAGATTGCAAAAAGAAGCTACAACACCAGGGAAGTCGTTGATATACACAAGGAAAAGGAGAAGTCCAAGCACGGTGCCTTAGGGCTCACCACTGGTTACAGGCATCCATGTTGAGCGGGCTCCCTCAACGGACACACACTGGCGACGAGCCGAGAGAAAGTCTTTAATCCATCGAAGGAGGTTCCTGTGAACACCGTTGGCCATGAACTTATCGATGGGTATAGAGTGGTCCATAGTGCCAAATGCCTTCCTAATGTCCAGGAGGATGGCATCACAGGGGACGCATTCAGTCCAGTAGTTGGGAGAATCCAGAGATTGGTGAGGCACGAGTACCCTTCATGGAACCCATGCTGGCTTGGGGGAGAGTGTCATGTTGTTAAAAATAATTTCCGCATGTGGGTGCACACAAGCCTCTCGAGGCTTTGCCAACTAGTGAAGTGAGGCTAATGGGCCGGTAATTGATAGCTGCGTGGGATCGCCGGATTTATAGATGGGAGTAATGACTGCAGCTTTCCAGTCGGCTGGAAGCGCCGCTTCTTGCATAGGTTTGGTTTTGATGATATGGAGCGGGATGGCAAAAGCCGCGGCACAGTGGTGCAAAGGTGTAGAATGATGCCATCAGGTCCTGGTGCTTTGGAGGGGTTGCATGCCCTCAGGGCCTGAAGTACGTCACTCACATCAAATGGAATGGTGGAGATATTGGGTTCAGGGTCAACAGCAGGGGGATGTGGCTGTGGGTGAGATGGAGGATTAAAAACCGAATGGAAATATGTATTCATACATCCTGCAATCTAGCCTTTATCGGTCGAAGCACTACCATCAGTCATTTTCATAGTAAGGGTACATCAAGTTGCATGTCTAGACCAGAAGTAGGAGTAGAGTACTTTGACGTTGCGCTTGGATCTCGTTGCGATCAGTTCTTCGTTGTTGTGTTCGGCGTTACAAATAGATGTAGCGACACGGTTCCTCACATATGTGTAATCAGTTTCTACCATCAAGATGTGACTAGTAAGCTTTCCACCTTCTTGCTTGGATGTTGATTTCTCGCTTGGTAGAAGGGGAACCCCAGGGAAGTTTGCTTTGCGCTTGATTGGATGTGATACGCTGGTTTGGATGCATGTGGGATGAAGTTAAGCGTTACGCTTAAGTACAGACCAGGCATCGTTGCAGCCGAGACATCTTAATTCAACCTAAACACATAAAAAATTACACTATTTTGATCGACCTGCATAATCCGTGTATGATTGACTGTGAAATTAGTAATAGAAAATTAACAAATAATAAATTTGCGAGTGAAAGCAAAAAGACTAAAACTACCAACCATCTCTACAATACATCTGGATATGGCACTAATTGAACTGTCCATCATACAAGCACTAACGCACAACCTCATGTTTGGGATCCATGCCATCAGCTAGATTTGTTAAACAGTTGTCTCGCATGTCATAATCCAATGTATTTTTTAAATTGATGTAATTCTTGGTGACCGCGTCCTTATTATGTGAGGGAGTTTTAATGTCTTTAATACGTTTCTTCTCCGCATTAAAATGTCCGTCTGCATCCTTCTTCATTCCTATACCAGATTTAAATTTTTTGATGTTGGTTTCTAATTCGTTCAATAGGGAAGAAATTACAACATCTTTGGGTTCTGTAGCAGCCCCGACTTTAGTCAAGCGCTTATTCTGCATGTCGTAATCATGATTCATTTCTAAAATTAATCCAACTCCAGGAGTTCCTTTAGAACTTCAGGCGTTTTAAAGACTTTCCAAATTTATTTACCAGCATATTTTTATTTCTTTTATATATATAAAAAGAAATGGAAAATAAAAACTGTTATAAAAAAGAAATTCGAAAATGTCTGACCTTGACTATTAACGCATCTCTTAAATCTCCTGAAAACTAACTCGGTCCAAGGTAAGACGGTGAATGGTAGTGAGTTTAAAAATGGCGGTGAAAGACGGTGAGTTTAAAAATGAAATAAAATACCAATTGTCTCCTTCTATAGAATTTAGAGATCTGAAGGGGCTAGGCTTCCCTATTTCGAGCAACGATCCAAGTATAAGGGGTTGATTTCACTCTCAGATTCCGAAACTCAAAATGTGTATTCCTGTGAAAAATTAAAAGTCGAAATTGAAGAGCAAAAACCTGTTTCTTTGACCTTGTTCAATTATCCTAATTACCTACACCCAGTTTCGTCCTGCTATTCATTCTGCCAAAACGTGACCGAAGCTACGAGTTTCACGGATAAACCGTTATGCGTCAGAACATGGGTGTACAACGACATTCATAAAACTAAAGGAAAAGGTTTCGTTCGTCAAATCTGGGCGTTGGAGAATAAATAAACTCGTGGACCATCTGCCGACAGAAGTGCATTTACCCGGATAGAAGTACTGCGGACCTGAGACAAAACTAGAAAAGAGATTGTCTCGAAGAGACATGGGAATAAACAACTGGTTGAGGCGTGCAAAGAACATGATACCGTCTACTTGAAAAGCAAAAATTTGAACGAATGGTATTCCGCTGACGAAATTCTAATATCTGTTTAAAAAAATCTAAATTTTCTGTAGGTACTCAGGTCAGAATTTGGAAAGTCAAACAGATTTTCGATAAGGGGTACTTGCAGATTTTCATGAGCAAACTCTTCACAGTTAACAAAGTGCAGAAACCAAATTCGGTTAGTATTCATTTAACCGATCACATTGGAGAGGCGGTGCTACGAAGTTTTTATGGGTAGAAACTTCAAAAGACCTATTTCTAGTGGAAACTGTAATATGTAAAAAGAATGGAAAGGATGGGAAAATGATGTATTCGTAAAGGGAAGGATTATGATTCCAGGTACAACGGCTGGACGGATAACATCAATAGTTTGTCTTAATCTCAGTGTGTATTTAATACAGCTCTTCAGTAATAATAATAGGTTTTTATTCGCTGTTTTCTTCCTCATTTTTTCTCATTATTAAAAAGAATAAAAGTTTTATAATTTCAGAATGAAAAAGAAAACTTTAACGTGCGTGTACTGTGCTAGCATTTTTCCATTGCAAGCTGAGCTATGGGAACACTTATGGTTCCATTACCCATTTAATGCGGAAAAATGCACTTGCTTCCACGACCCGCTACTTGACTTTCTCAAGAGTCAATCACCCCACCTCAAGATGAAGGAACGGGTCAGCAGCAACAAAAATGCCTCTAGTGTGGGAATATGGCTTCGACAGCCCGTTTCACTTCTTACTATCTATACGCATGGCGATACAAGCGATGCTAGAGGTTTGTTTATACCAGCTGGTAAACTGTAAAGCTCAGATAGGTTTGGATAAAGAGTTTATTAGGGAGAATGCATTCACTCAAGTGGAATGCTGGTCGAGATGTTCAGAAATACATAATCACAACGACATTCCCGCTCTACTGGATGAGGCCTGTCCGAAAATCCAAAAATCCTTCTATGCTTTCGCCAAGCAGGCTGGCTTATATCTCGCATCCATAACCTGACAATCAGAGTGTCAAGGTATAAGCCATTGCGAACATCATCATACATCCAGATTCCAAAGGCGCTCACTACCAAGAATAAAGTGGTGGCGAACGTTCAAAATATAAATAATCAGAAATGCTTTTTGTATTCCGTACTGGCCGTGGTTTTACAGGTGGACAGTGTCAACCCTGATAATTACCACGAGTTGGAGGATATGCTCAATAGTTCCACATTGTCCTACCCTACTAACATCGCCAAAATCGACAGGTTTGAAAAAATTTAACGATCTATCGATCAATATCATCTGCTATACACCGAAGAGGAATTACACCCGCTTCGCGTCTCTAAAAACGTGGACGGATTACCGATTGACCTTCTGTATCTGTACGAAGACGATGGTGATGATTTGGAAACCTTAAACACCCATTATTGCTCCATTACCGACACAGCTGCTTTACTATGCTATCGAGGTTCGACCTCCAACGCCAAGTTCTATTGTAGGAACTGTTTCGCTGGTTTTGGAAGAAAATGGATGCTCCTGGCCAATAGGAAAGAGTGTCAAAATTAACTCTGTACAAGCTGTTAGATTAAAGAAACCAGGAGCAAACTCTCTTGTATTCAAGCACTTTGGCAAACAAAACCCCTTTCCCCACATCATAATGCCTCCTTCATTGAATGCCACATCATTGAATGCCTCCTTCACCCCGTCCAAACAGCTCAACCCATTGCTTCGACCAGTTCAACCACCAAAATCCATCAACACCTTCATTGCAGTTTCGACGACGTCCCAGTGGGACACGATGGGAAGATCATACGTCACAAGTACCACTTGTCAACTTGTCTTATAGATGTATTAAAGAAGAAGCTCAATATTATACAAACCTGCTGAAAAATACAAAACAACTTCACCTTACCCCATCCGAAGAAACTGATTTTAAGAATGCCCGTGTTTATCATTATTGCAGGAAAGCCTTCAAGAAGTACCTCGAAAAATCAAATTTTGATGGGGGAATATAATCTGCAATCGTTGACCATAAGGTGAGGGATCATTGCCACATCAGTGGGAAATACAGAGGAGCTGCTCATCCAAACTGCAACCTAACCACTCGAGAACAGAAAACCATCCCGTTGTGTTCCACGGTCTGGAAGGGTACGACATGCACCTTTTAATATCCGCAGTGCACAAGTTTACCAGAGAAGTAGACGTTATGGTTCATTACACCGGTTGGTTTCAGACCATAACATTTAAACATCACGTCAACAATATAAATCTTCGTTTTAAAGATAAACTCAACTTTTTAAACGCTTCTATGTTATGGATACTCTTGTAAAGAACCGCAAGAACAATAATAGCGGCTTCCCTCTCCTTGAGGCAGCTTTAGACTCTGTATTGAAATCCACGCGATTTACAGAGGAAACCACCCGGGAAAATGCACTGAACCTGTTAATGCAGAAGGGTGTTTACCCGTACGAATATGTAAGTAACATGTCTGTTTTCGACGAGAAAGATCTGCATCGAGACACTCATTCTATTCCCAGTTGAAAGAAGGGATACTGGCGGGAGACGAGTATGTGCGAGCGCTAAACCTGAGGCTGAGGGAGAATTCGAAGGTATTCCGTACGTACCACGTGATATAGCAAATGACAGACATGTTCCTGCTCGCAAATGACAGACGCGTTCGAAGAGTTCAGAAAATTATGCCTCAAAAACAACAAGCTGGATCCCTGCTATTACATCTTCACTCCGGAATCATTTGGGCAGCTCTCCTTAGGATGTAGGAGCCTGAGTTGGAGCTATTTATGTACGTCGGGAAGCATAATCTCATATCTTCCAGCACCAGAGGTGGAGTTTCATTCATCGGAAAGAGGCATTCAAAAGCCAATAACAAATACCTTGCCTTTTTAGATCCCCAGCAAACCCTTGCTATATATAATGGACTTGGATTTATAATAAGTTCCACTACCTAACCAGAAGAATATATAGAACTTTGGGCGTAGACACCGTTCCGGACGATGCCTACGTAGGGTATATACTGGAAGTGGACCTCAAGTGCCCCAAAGAGTTGCACAACGTGCATAATGATTATCCACTAGAACCGGAGAAGATCGATATTGGAAAGGAACTGATTTCCCCTATTCTCTGAATCTGGCGGAAGATTTAAACTATACGATCAAGTCCTCCTCCAACATCAAACTGGTCTCAAACCTTCTGTACAAGAAGAGGTACTTCCTTCACTACAGGAACTTGAAATTCTGCCGCCAGCATGGACTAGTACTTCGCCGTATTCGAAGAGTCTTAGCCCTTCACCAAAGACCTTGGATGAAATCCTACATTGAGTTCAACACAGCAAAAAGGCAAGAGGCGACCACTCCTTTTGCTAAAGACTACTTCAAACTATTGATTAATTCGGCTTTGGAAAAACCAAGGGGAATAAGCAAAGTCGCCTCGACGTGAAGCTGTGCACTTACGAGAAAACGGCACTAAAATACGCCTCGCAACCGCACGCCGGATCCTTCAAGATCCTAAACCAAACCCTGGTGCAACTCAACCACCGCGTTCTTAACGCACCATGCGATTTTCCGACCTACTCCGGATTTACCATATTGAAACTCTCTAAACTCTTCGTGTTCGAATTCCACTACAACTACATTCAGCCAAACTACGAAGATCGCGCCAAACTCCTTTTCACCGACACCGACAGTCTCTGCTACGTGATCAAACCAGAGGACATCTACCGACACATGCTTGCGTCAAAGACCGTTTCGACACAAGCAACTACCCGTCAAATCATTCCCTTTTCTCATACGAACAAACAAGTGTTGGGGAAAATGAAAGACGAAATGGGCGGCGTCCCATCCTAGAGTTCATTGGACTCAGGACAAAAATATACTCCATTAAACCTCTGAAAAAAGAGAATGTCAAGAAGGCCAAGGGAATCCAAAGTCCGTTCGTGAAGAAACATTTGAGCTTCGATGAGTGTGAAGCGGCCCTAAAATCTACAGCACCTCCTCAGAAGGGAAGCTGGGCCAAGATTTCTAGTGTCGGCCTCGAACTGAGCAGTGTTAGAATATTCAAATCCCGCCTCTCACCTTACGACGACAAGAAGTACATCCTAGACAACGGTAAAGGTACTCTAGCCATCGGTCACTACAATACTGGTGCTTGGGACGAATACGTAGGCGATTTTGACTTAGATGTGGACATTGAGTGATGAGGAGGGGGAGGAAACATTATCCCTACAGTTCGAAGAGCGAGAAGCGCAAAAACTGACCAAAGCAAAAATAGCCGAGGAGAACGAGAAAGCCATCCACAGGGTCGTTGTATTGGAGAACCAGTGGGGAAAGTTGCAGGATTTTGTCGCGTGGAAGAAGGATATTAGAATAAAAGATGCCGTTAGTAATAAAAAAGCTCGCGTGCTAGAAACGGAGGCACGGAGGGGAGCTATGTTAAAAAAAATGCCCTTTAGTAAAACAAAAAGCTCGAGCTTGAGAAACAAAGGAGCAAAGGGCGGCTAAACTAGAGAAAAAATCCACTAGTAATAGACAAATTCTAGGAAACGGAACAGATGATGGAAGGAAAATTAGATTAGGGAAAAGACGACCTGATGAGACCAGATTGTAATGATCTCCCAGCCATGTGGATTAGGCCTACTGGGGTTACCATGTTTAAAAAATGCGTTATATGCTGAACCTCTTGGGTGGTGTGGAAAGAAGCAATATTATCATAACCTCATTACAGCCAGCCTACGATCATCCTCATGCATCTCGACGGTCAGTAAAGTATACTTTGACATCACTTCCAGTCAAGAGCTAGGAACCAATTTTCCCTAGTTTCCAGGAGGTGTCAATTCCAGTCACCTGACTTCTGGTATATTCAGTCACTTGACTCTTGAGTAAACCTCTCCAAGCCTACGATCATCTTTGTGCATCTCGACGTCATTTGAGTAAACCACCCCTCCTACCCCCACTCCGTGATGTCACTTCCGGTCGACTCAAGAAAACCTGGCACAATTTACTTGCGAGAAGGGAGTAGAAGGTTTACCAGGGAAGAAAGCCTCACACTACTCCAGGAAACCTCGACGTTGACAATAAAACCTCCTATGACGGCACACAAGAAAATCATGACGTTACTCAAGAAAACCTACTAGCCGTGACGTCA
>JAHWFP010253344.1:0-15530 GCA_023313725.1 Lithobius niger
CGAGCAAATTGATAGGTTTGGCAGGCAGATCGTGGTTGTGTTTCACGTACTCTTGTTGACTCCACCTAGGGTTTACGAACATCTGTCTAACATTCCTTAGTTGAAGTCCATCTCGGTTTCAAATGGACGTAGTAAGATGTCTGGAATAAATTCTGTGATTTTACGATCCTTAATCTCTTTTATTCAAATTGTTATTCATCTTGAAATTTCTTCACCACTCCCTCCTGGAATAATAATAATAATAATACATTTGATCCGCACGTAGAGGGGCGAAAGGGAGGTACAAGGATTCGTCGCCGAACCGCTAACTGCAAACCCAGGTAAAAAGTTTATTAAGTTTGCGAAGAATAATGCTCGGGGCGCAGAAGGTAAGGACGAAGGATAGAGGTGGTTAGACGTGTCTTGAAGGAATTCAGCGTTGGGGCGGTAATCAATGAATCTTCAAGAGAGTTCCAAACAGGTACCACTCTCAGAGCGAAGAAGGACCTCCGGGAATTTAGACGAAATCTCGGAAGGACGAGCTTCAAACAGTTACCGCGAGTTTTAGTGAACAGGTTAATTTCGAAAAAAAGTTCCAAAGGGAGCATTGGAATGCACAATCTTAAAAGTTAGAACCAGGTCCACCCTCAAACGCCTGCACTCAAGTGTGTCCAGCTTGAGAAGACGCAGTCGTTGACTGTACGGCAAAGAATGCATGCTGGGCAACACCTTAGTATGTTTCCTTTGAACGGCTTTAATCCAATCTATATCCTTAAGGAGGTTAGGTAACCAGACCTGAATGGCATACTCAAGCAGTGGCCTGACAAAGACTTTATAAGCCCAAATACCGGTGTTACGGTTTCCAGAGTTAAAACAACGACGAACCATTGCTGATCTGCGGCTGGCTGCCGCACCAATAGAAATACAGTAAGTGGTGAACTTCAAATCATTCTGAAACGAGACGCCAAGATCGCGGAAACTGCCAAAAGTTTCCCTCAGGCAGGAATCACCCAGAAAATAATTATGGCTTCTGGAAGAATCACCAATAGTGAAACTATGACACTTATCAGAGGAGAGAGGAAGCTGCCGTTTAAGGGATCAATCAAAAATAAAGTCGATACTGTACTGCAGGCAAGATGCATATTCCGGTGAAATAACTGGTGAGTGCAGTTTAAGGTCGTCTGCAAATTTTTCCTGGGAAACAGAATTTTCACTGCAAGTAAGATCGTTAAGAAAAATAATAAACAAAAGTGGCCCCAAGACGGAGCCCTGGGGAACACCACTGATGATATCTGCAGGCGAGGAGAACTCGCCCTCAACAATAACACGCTGAGTACGGCTACTCAAGAAGGCAGAAATCCAAGCCAAAAGATTTCCCTGGAAACCAATAGAATGCAGGTTGAATAACAATTTTGAATGAATTACAGACTCAAATGCTTTTTTAAAGTTGAAAAGAATGATGTGTGTGTTGATACCCAAGTCAAGCGCCTCGGACCATTTGTCAAGTGCCATAAGTAGTTGGTGGACCGTGGATCGGCCGGGCATATGAACCCAAACTGGTCAGAATTGATAAGATTGAAGACATTTATATGTTTCATCATTGATTCTTTAATCATGAATTCCACACTTTAACAAGGTAGAACTGTTAAAGAGATTGGTCGATAATTTGGTTGGTCAGAGGCATTCCCTTTTTTAATGTTAGGCCTAGGAGTGGTTCGTCCATTTTAACTTCCTGTTAGTTCTAAACACAAGCGTTTTCGTCATTACGTCCCCAGTTTTAAAACCTGCATTAGAGTTCTACAGTCACCTGATATACACATAATCGCAGAATTACTTACTATTACATCTCCAACCGGTTCTTGCAAACGTTAGGTTGCCAGGAAAAAAATCTGCAGTTATACAGGGTGGTCCAAAACTCCGCAGTCTGCAGTATAGTAAACGTATGGTGAGGAATATTATTCTAAACAGACTGACATTAGTAATGACACGTGAGGAACGAACAAAGTGACCATAAATACAATGACCTTGGTAATCTTTTTCAAGGTCATTGCGTTGCTAACTTCTAAACTAAGCGTCCTAGAGTAGTAGTGTAAATTGGAGTCTTGCGGGCATAACAGGACAAAAAAAATCCAAAACAGAAGAATGAAAATGGGTTCAAAATTGTACTATACGACATACGGAAGAATAAAAAAATATGGAGAAGAGCTTCACTGCGAGCAATCGTGTACAGCAGTGAAGCAAATGGGGTGTACCAGGTCCCCTCGTTTAATAAGTCCTGCACGCAGGAATGTGTACCTCAGTACACATCTTCCAGAACCACGGTTTATTCTTATGGTTTTATGCGTACCACAGCGGTGTAAATACATTTATTTTTCTGAGGGTGGATATTTAATGTCCTCTCCTCTCCCACACCCTCGATGCAGCCACTTCTAGAAAAGGTACTACCACGTTTGACACCACTACTCTAGGACGCATATTTTAGAACTTAGAAAATATGGTAAAATTATTTTTCTTGCTTTGCGTAATGTGAAAAAAAAAACTTTCAAAAATAGTGAATAAATAGGTTTTTCCCAAGGATTTCTACGCCGTCTCGACTCGTTCTTGGGTTTTGTGGGGCGCTGACACTGACAGTTAACAGCATGTATAGCCTACTTCGAATAATACTACAGGAGAGCCTACTACTGCAAGGCGGTGGTGTAGGCGTTAACTATTGACTTTGTTTGTGGCATTGGATTCTAGACCGTTTCCAAAGGCATTTCAGCGCACAAAGGAAATCTGAAATTGCCCCATCAGGCAACAACGAAACTATTTTAACAGTATGACTCCTGGAACATCGTCTAAGCTGATATCGTTTAAGCGTTATTGCTCGATTCCGACGTTCACCTTTGGTAACAAGGAAAGCGAGAAACTGCCCTTTCATCCAACAACAACAGTGAAATGATCATGCTTCTTTCGATACTGCCCCATCACCGTTCAAACGAACATCGACCAAAGAAGAAGTGGCGTGCACAAGAGGAGGGCAGGGGGGCACTTCTTCTTTGGTCGATGTTCGTTTGAACGGTGATGGGGCAGTGTCGAAAGAAGCAGCAATAGATAGGCATGATCATTTCACTGTTGTTGTTGGATGAAAGGGCAGTTTCTCGCTTTCCTTGTTACCAAAGGTGAACGTCGGAATCGAGCAATAACGCTTAAACGATATCAGCTTAGACGATGTTCTAGGAGTCATACTGTTAAAATAGTTTCGTTGTTGCCTGATGGGGCAATTTCAGATTTCCTTTGTGCGCTGAAGTGCATTTGGAATCGGTCTAGAATGCAATACCACAAAGTCAATAGTTGCGCCTACACCACCGCCTATTTTGATTTTCTGAACGGATAAACGCTGGTGCTGCAGCCAGAAAAAGGCCCTATAGGCCCAAAAATGGCAAAAAGAAGGCCAAGAAATGGGAAGAAAGGGGCATAAAAGGATAAAATAGCGAGACAAGCTTAAAAAAGGGTAAAAATAAAGGCTGACGAGAAAAAAATGGGGATTTCTCAGCATGCCCTTTTACAAAAGTTGCCCTGTCCTATCGGTGGTCTTTGCACAGTACTGCAGAAGAACGATTTTGGTTAGAAGATACCATACTGTCTTTAATCTTTGACATCAACGAATACCACCTTCAGCGAGAAAAACGAAAGAACGTCCACCAATGATTTGTTACGGTACGCATGCAACTGTCACATTTCAACGTGCATTCAGTCAGATAATGACGAAAATCTTGAATATTCGTAGAACAAAGACCTCGGCGCTAAAGCGTCCTTGTGCATCACCAAGCTTTGTAATCTTCCACTCTTACGCGCAGATGAGTTGCATTTCTGGAGTGCGTCATATTAATCTCACTCTTGGTTTCGGTGTCTACTTTAGGCTCTACAGCAGGATCAATTGTGGGTAACTACGCTGCCTAGCACTGAGTACTTGCAGTGAAGCTCTCGTCTATACATTTTTTTCTTCCATATCTCCTGCAATTTTGAACCGATTATCATTCTGATTTTTGTGTAAGTTTGTCCCGTTATTCTCTGTACAACCTTCTAATTTACATCACTACTCTACGACACTTAGTTTAGAAGTTACTAACTCAATGACCTTGAAACACACAATCAAGGTCATTACATTTGTGATCAATTTGTTCGTTCCTCATGTGTTATTACTATATGTCAATTTGTTTAAATGCTGTTTCTACCAAACGTGTAGTACACTGCCGACTCCATACTTTTGGACCACCCTGTGAATAATACGCAAAACTGGGATACGCTTAGTTGGGATGAGATGCACGCAGCAAACTTATCATGCCCGGAGCAAACAGAGACAGTCAGATAGACAGGCAGGGGGTACGGCGCCATGTCCTCACTCCGACGCCACGTCCACACACTCCGGCACCATGTCCTCGCACTCCAGCCCATGTCCTCACACTCCGGTGCCATGTCCTCAGGAATGGGTGCGCGTCAAATTGTAAAGAAGAAGGCAGGGGGTACGATCACGCAACGACCACCGCAAACACATAATTTTTGTTTAAACGGTTTGCTTTTTTTTTTATCTGTAGTACATAAACACAGTTTTATTTTCTTTCAGTACCTTTCTGAACCCTACTATTCACTTTGGGTGTATTTAAGAAGGCAGTCTAGGCTTGTAGTAATTAATTTAGGAAATATGTACTCTATGTTCCTGATTGAAACTTTAGCCAAAACGGTAAATAGCGTGGAAACACGTCTTCGAGTATTGCATTTTTGTATTTTCGTGCACGGCGGGCTCCGTTTTCCTTTACTTGGTGATGCCTACCTTCATTTTGTTGGTTTTCTGCTGCAATTTCATCGTATTTTTTTTAATTAGCTGTTTCATGATGTAACTATTGGTTCCAAATAACCGATCGTATCATTGCACTGGTTTGCTAACTAACCGCCCACATACTCAACTCATCCCGCCGTATCACTGGCGAAAGAACACACAAAGTAATCTAGTCACTGCTTGGAAATATACAAATCATAATTGTCTTTCTAAATGCTCTCGTTCAACTACGGTTTCGCCATTCTACATTTCGTCAGTTAGATGGAGAAGACAATCCTTTCCTTACCCGTTCTATTTCCATAGTGAGGCTTCCAGAAATGAAACTTAACTCTCAAACGGTAAAATTTAAAACCACTGAATCATTACCTTCATTTTTGTGAATTGTGAGCTAGAACACAAGCAATTTTGAATATCAGCGCAAATATATGTTAGTCAGTTTTTTCTTCTGTGACTAGAAAAAAAAAATATTTATTTTTAGTACTGAAGAGGGATGTGACCGCGCCCGGCGGCATAACTTTTCTTTCGTAAACAGTTCAGCAAAACTCGCTACATAGCTCTCCATGCAGCCCGGTTGCGTACAGGAAAAAACCCATGTAATTCGACAAGTCACCTAACCTAACCTAACTTAACATAACCTAACGCATCTGACCTAACCTACTCTAACAACAACAGATCAGCAATAAAGTCACTTTACACATAATCACCACTAGAGGGTGTAGGTAACGAAGTTTCGTAGCAAAATCCGGCCCGCCTGTGAACTGTTTACGAAAACAAATAGCTCGGCGCAGCACATAAATCAGCTACTGCACCTAGCATACAAAGATTAATTATGCTAGGGACATCGAATGCGAGCCACCTCCTGGTCATGACGATAGGAACTATTGAGTAGCTGTATACGCTCAAGCGTACCTTAACACGAAAAAACTGGTGCAAGTTGTTTAAAAGTGAAGAAGCACCAATGGCTCTCAAGTCTTTAATCGTCGGCCCAACTAAATAAAACTACTGTATGAGATTAGCATGATCGTCTCATCGTATGCCAGAGATCCCGGGTTCGAGTCCGGCCTCAACACCCCCCCCCCAACAATTTCAGGAGGGAAGGGCCGTGTGATGTCTCGTGCCCATGTCGCTTGTGGCATGTAAAAGAACATAGGAATTTCCGATATGGGATTTACCTAGCAAAATTGCCCCTCTCTTCTTCTGGCGCCATGGCTAAGAATGGGCGCACATCAAAAGCTAAAGCTAAAGCATAAGATTGGCTTTCATATCTGCATGCCAAAACGTGCATTTGTGAGAGACATGTTTGCGAAGAATGCACGTTAAGCATGTAGTATGAGCACACAACTAATTCGAACAGTGATATCGAGCTTCATACATCCACTCATATGAATGGAAATTATGTTGGAGGATTAATCAAATAATTTTTGATGATAGAGATACGGTAATACGACAGCACCATGTGCTTGAATGTTACAGTGTGAACGGTAAGGATTCTGGGCCACGTATATTGCCAATTTTACACTCGCTGCCCAATCCTATTATGAGCCAGTCCCCCCCCCCCTCTTCATTTCATTAAGTTCATCGTTTCTAAGATTTCTATGCAAAACCATATAGCATCCATTTTAATGTCTCCCGTAATTCATAACACGATGAGACTCAAGGACAAAATTAAGAAAAATGATCATGCAGCTATAACATCCCGACTGCCATCTAATGGCCAGTAATTTGTTATCCAACTTTCAATATCTTTAGCTTGCATGAGACAGATTAGCTAATGTTTGAATCAATTTAAAAGATGCATATTTTGTCTAGTACACTTTGCATGAAATGTAGAGGTTTAAAAGCAGCCAACCCACAGCAGAAATAAACTGAGGGCAATCTACACCACTTCTGTATTTTCCTTTAAAACAATCACAGTTATCGACAACACATATTTGGATAAAATTGTTGAGTCTAAAATCATCTTCATTTCGGTATAAAATTTGTCCAAATTGGTCCAAAGAAGCTGAGATATGCCATTTTTACTGAACTGCTAACTAAGAAGCACTTTCCCTAGATTACGCCGGTTTTACAAACTTCGTAAACTTTATTAGCAAACATCCACGATAATACGTCTTAAATCTCATTCTTAAAACTCGCTAACTTATTCGCAATTGAACATGCCGTTTTTCGTAATCAACTGTAACTAAACTGTGCAAATTATTCTAAGCTAAATTCGCGACATCTGTTTTAGAAAAAATACTCGCTTCCGGTTTCCCATCTCCAGAATTTCTTCGGCGTGGCACTATGTCAGAGATGAAAACTTAAGTCTTTATGAAAGTATGTACAAGTTTCATGCTTTTATCCGAAAACTGAATTATCATTGGGGCTAACCGACTAGATACAGTACCTCGGTCTCATTCTGAAAGACTTAGCTAGTATGAGGGCGTGGCCACTGTTTACATGACGATGAATTTTGTTGCTACCCAGTCTGCTAAAAAAAATTGAGAATATGCAGAAATAGAAAGAAAATCAAATAATGAACCACACGAAGAAATAATAGTTTTGCACTTCAGCAGTTTTTTTTTGGCTCTGTACCTTGTTATAATTTTTTTGTATTTAATTTTCTTTTGAGCAACCATACTTATATACGATGACTCCATTCCTCTACAAACAATCGTGTCGCTTCAGCAAGCGTTGGGCGTTAGAAAACAAATTCACAAATCCGCAAAAAGGTCAAAAAATCGATGGGGAAAGATTGAATTGAATCCGAAATGGACAAAATATCCTGGGACCCACTGACTCGGCTAGAAGACTCACAAGACACAATGAAAGAAGTAAGAGCAATTAATTTTCAGCACGAGACAAATTTCGTGTTTTGATCACAAAAAAGTCTAAAAAACAAGAAACCACAAGCATTAGTAATAGTCCTGCTGTCGTCTACCCAGTCAAACAGCCCCAATAAAACGCGATTTGGGGCAGTTTGACTGGGTAGTAGACGACAGTAGGTCTCCGACTAATGCTTGTCGCTTATTGTTTTTTAGACTTTATAATTTTTGTGTGATCAAGACACGAAATTTGTCTCGTGTTGAAAATTAAACTAAAAAACAAAACGAACTCGTTTGATGCTTAAGGTAAGGTTTAACTGATCCGAAGTCAAAACAGCGAAGGGACACAACTAAACTTTCCTGTAAGGTTTCAGATACTGCAGTGTTGACGTGCTGTTCAGTCCACGTGAAACCTTTCTGATGCATTCAAATGTTTTCACTTCTGTACATGGTAGATCACCTAATGATTGATGCATTCTGCTTGGCTAAACGACATCGCTGGAAATTGTTTAAAAATTAATCGAGTTAGTGTGCTTAGCAGAGATCTACAGGTAATTCCGGGTTCGAGCGAGTCCTTGAAAACCTGGAAATGTCTTTGAAAGTAGTAATGAAATGCCACGCATGGAAAAGTGCCTGAAAATCTTGAAAAATGATATACGTGTCATCAGTAGGGCGATGTCGGTAAGTAGACGACGCCACCGAAGAACACTGAAAGCTAAGAAAGTAGCCAAGTGTTTAGCCTTACAGTTTTCTTCGTTTGTTTGGGCATGAAAAGATTTGAAATTTGGGCTCTGGTTGTAATTTATTTTCGTGTGTAATGGTTGGATACAGCAGTAACGTTTCACGTGGACTAAACAACACAGCAACACTGCAGTATCTGAAACCTTACAGGAAATTTGATTTGTTCCTTTGCTGTTTTGACTTCGGATCAGTTAAACCTTACCTTAAGCATCAAACGAGTCCGTTTTTCTTTTCTAATTCGTGCTACTTTGGCGTACTATGCAGTTTAAATTGGCTTGTTTTAATATTTTCTGTCTTTATCAATTACGCTTTGCACAAATCAATACGGAAATGAATTTTCTAATCCTCAGTCTACGTCTTGCAGCTAGCGTTTGCTGATTGACATTGTTGCATAATAACAATGTTTAAAACAATGGAAAACAATCAATCTCTTCGTTCAGAGCTCCCGAACCCCTAAACCATTTGACCAGTTAGAAAAGGTCTTATGGAAGGCACATCCACAGAGCGATACCTGTAAATGAGCCAAGAACCAGCTTTACAAGACAAATAGTTCGATCTGTAGAGAGCATAGTAGAAACGAGTCGTGCCACAAACAACACGCCAAAAATGAAAATCACGATTCCAGCTCAAGTCCAGATCTCCGATGTGACAAATCGGATCAAGGACCGCTCCTTCCCCACGGTAGCGGTCCTTATGTAAGCCTCAGCATGAACTTCCATGTTAAACGTCAAACTGTGAACTCCTATAGTTTCGCCCAGAACTGACATAGACCAACGAAATTTGGTATTTGGGGTCGTGTGGTAACTATTTAACCGCATTACAAATTTTAATGACAACAATCAACCCGTTCGGCGTCCACAGCATGCCATTTCTTGTTGTTGTTGTTGTTGGGACTCTTTGCCCTCACCTGGAGAGCGAACCACTGAACCGATTTTCAAGTTCTATAGCTTAAAACGTAGGTATGGACAAGGCCTAGGACCTTTTGCAGGCTATTTTAATGTAACTACAATATTCTTGACACGGAAAGCCAAATGGGCTATAAACTTGCTCTCATCTAGAGATCGAACCAATGAACCGATTTTCATTTTCTGTAGCATAAAATGTAGGTATTAACACCGACCAGGGGCCCTAGTCTCGAGTTGCGATTTTAAAATCGCATGCGGTTTTACCAAAAAGCGCTCCAAAATCATGGCTCGCCCATTCTATCGCATGTGACTTTTGATAAAACCGCATGCGATTTGAAAACGATCAAGTCGAGACTAAGCCCCCAGGGCCTTTTGAATACAATTTTGATGTGACTGCAGTATTCTCGTCGGCAGAGCAATTATTATTGTAGAGCACTGGGCAGAAACCATTAATGTTGTTCTTTCGATTCTTTGTCCACACCTGGAGATAGAACCACTCAACCGATTTTCAAGTTCTTTAACTTAAAATGTAGGTATATGGACAAGGCCTAGGGCAATTCGCAGGCTATTTTACTGTAACTACAATATTCTTGACACGGAAAGCCAAATGGGCTAGAACATTTGCAGTCACATAGAGATCGAACCAATGAACCGATTTTCAATTTGTACAGCTTAAAATGTAGGTATTAACACCGACCAGGACCCTTTGAGCACGATTTTGATGTGAACGCAGTATTCTCTTCGGCAGAGCAATTATTATTGCAGAGCACTGGGCAGAAATCATTAAGTGGAGTAACAAATTCTTGCAAATCCAGCGAAAAACATGAAACTTGGTACACAGCGCCTTCAGCGCCTTCCCCCTCCCCATCACACCCTCCCCGTGCCTCCTCCCAGGGGCTTGGGCAACAAATTCTTACAGATCAAGCTGAAAACATGAAATTTGGTGCACAAGTCATTCTTAGCAACATAAATTTAGTCAGCCATGGAACCGCCATGAACCCCCCCCCCCCCCCCGTGCCTCCTCACTGAGGTTTGACCCGCACATTTTTGCTAAAAGCTTGAAATTTGATACACAAGGCATTCTGAGCAGTAGCAGTCGAACAAGCCATGGAACCCCCAAACAGCCCCCAGCGCCTTTCTGTGCCCCCCTCATTGAGATTTGATCAACAAATTCTTGCAGATCGAGCTAAAAGCATGAAACTGGGCACACAAGTCATTTTTAGCATTATAAATCAAACCAAGCTTGGAACACCCACGAATATCCCAAGGGGCCTCCTAGCGCTCCCCTGTGCCCCCTATCTGATGCTTGGCCAACAAATGATTGCAGATCGGACTAAACGCTTGAATTGTGGTACACAAGTCATTCATATAGTACAAGTTGAACTATCTACGGAATCCCCGCGAGATGATCTACAAGGCACCACAATGGTCCCCCTCCCCCCGTGCCCCCTCCTTGAGGCCTGACCAACAAATTCTTGCAGATAGTGCTAAAAGCATGAAATTTGGTAAAGAAGTCATTGTTAGCAGTAGAAATCAAATTAGCTATGGAACTTCTGCGAAATCCTCCAAGGCCCTCGGTGCTTCCCCCCTATTCCCGCTCCATGAGGTTGATACCAGAAAAATTCTTGTTGATCACTCTGAAAGCATGTATTTTGGTACACCAATCATTTCTAGTAGTAGAAATTGAACCAGCCACGGATCCCCATGAAATACCACCAAAGCCTCCTCCAGCATTCCCCCTCTCCTGTACATCCCATAAAGCTTCAATGACCAACAAATTCTTGCTGAACGTACTAAAAACATGCATTGTAGCAGTGGAAATCGAACTACGTATGGAACCCCATGAGATACACCTACCCCCAGTGCTTCCCTGTGTTCTGTGTTCCCTCCATGAGGTTGTTGATCAACAAATTCTAGTTCGCTGCTAAGAATGACTTGTGTACGTGTACCAATTCATGTTTTAGCACGATCAGCAAATTTTGTTGGTCATTGATGCTTCATGCAGGGGTGCACAGGAGGGGGAATCCGATGGGGGAGGCTTTGGTGGTATTTTTATGGGGATCCATGGCTGGTTCAATTTCTACTACTAGGGGTGATTGGTGTACCAAAATTCATAGTACCAAAATTCATAGTAGTACAGGTGAGTGTAGTATAGGGATAGAAGGGGCCTTAGGGGGTATCTCGAGAGATTCCGTAGCTAGCTCGATTTATTAGCTAAGAATTGACTTGTGTATCAAATTTCATGGCTTTTAACTCAATTTTCATAATTAGTCCAAATTCTGGCCCCTAACAGCTGTACTACACCTGAAAATCGAACCAACGAACCGATGCTCAAGTTTTACAGCTTTACACATAGGTATGAAGAAGGCCTAGGGGCTTCTGAACGCTATTTTAATGTGACTACAATTATTGTTGTTGTTTTTCTTGGGGAAATTTTGCCCTCACGTAGAGGTCGAACCAAAGAACTGATTTTCAATTTTTATAGCTCTTAAAATAGAGTATTAAAAAGGCTCTATTAGAACAGTTATTTTAAGGTGATTACAGTATTATTTTCTGTGTGATTCTTGCTGAAACAAGAAAAAAAATAATGGATATTAGTATTAAAAAAACGCTAAAGCGTATAAAATACGGATGTAAGCCTTAAAAAACTTAAAGCCCTAAAGGAACAGATATTAGAAAAAGTCATGTAAGCCATCAGCGTCGCACTAATACGTGTAAAAAAAGCTCCAGCTTGTTTTTTGGGTCACTGGAGATTCTTTCACACATATTAGTGCGACGCTGATGGCTTACATGTCTTTTTCTAATATCTGTTCCTTTAGGGCTTTAAGTTTTTTTTAAGGCTAACATCCGTATTTTATACGCTTTAGCGTTTTTTAATACTAATATTAACAAAAGTTTGGACACATGTTCACTAAGTCCAACAAAGCTTATGTACTCAAATTGAGTTGAAAATATTGAAAGACAGCAGAGAAATTAAGTATCGAAATTTCTACGTTAACATGGGACATTGCGGTCAAACCTTACAGTAAAGCTTACATCCTTTACTAATACTATCTTTCCTTTCATTGTGTCTCGTGAGTCTTTTGGCCTGATTTGATTTGATTTGATTTATTAACGAACGTAAATGGTCTACAGAACCATTCGCTCAATACAAATGCTATATTAATTATAAATACAAACCAAAGTTTACAAAGGTTTACAATGGTTCCCTAACAATAAAGGGATGCATGTTAGATTTTTTATTCGAGTTTGACGGGCCAGTACTGCCATACACTCGAGTCTATCTTAAGAACTAACTTAAAAACTAACGTTAGATGATGGTTATTCAACAATTATTACGAACATCCACGGGCCAACGAGATTTATGTTAATAACAAAACAAAAAGTAACAAAATGTACAAAGGATATCTCATTGCACTTCGTATACTCACAACAATAATTTTCGAGCCAAATGGGATGTTATTATGAATAATATCACAGATATATTTATTTACAGATTAGAAGCTACTTTCCATTGCTCGTCACTGCACGTCAGAACAAACTGGCTACTTACGTCGTTCTAAATTTTTTCAGCCTTTCCTTGCTTTCCATCACGTGAATATCATCATCTAGTTCATTGTTCGTAACTTCATTCCGACTCGCCTCCTCGCCTTCCAAGAAGTTCCACGGCTGTGGAAAACCTTTTCCAAATATTACATAAAACACACCTGAAAAGATGTACAGTGCTCCAGCGATATAGAACACCTTGTCCCATTCACTTTTGTAAGGTTTATTTTTAATTATGGCTCCAACGGTGTAAGGACCCAACCAACCAGGGATAGTAGCAATGGTGTTGGTAAGCCCCTGCAAGGTGCCCGCAAAATTGGGTGCAATGTCTATGTGGTTGCCCGTATAACCGGCAAAAGTCGCCCCACCCGTCATCACCGACAGTACAAGAAATGCAACCGGCCATTTTCGGTCGCAATTCGTGAAAGTAATGCCAAACATACATGCTGCAGGCAAAATATCACCAAGAAATTGAAATAGTTTGCGTGCCGTTGTCGTCGTCAGTATCTTCCGTTTTATTAGCAAATCACACACAACACTGCATATTGCACTGAATATCGATGCCATCAAATAAGGCAATGCTGACAAGAGTCCATTCTGTTCCATATCGTAATGCAAAATGGTTTTCAAATACGTAGGAAGTTGGGTCAGTAGAGTGTAAAATCCCCAATTATGGCAGAAGTGACTGACGATTATCGCCCAAACCGGTAATGATGTTATCACTTTTAAGTAAGGAACCGGAGGTGATTGGGTGAGTTTCTTGGATCCGAAGCTTTGGCGAATGTATTCTTTTTCTTCGTTATTTATAAATGTATGAGTCTCTGGACTGTCATACGCAAAAAATGTCCATAACACGAACCACACAATCCCACTTGTTCCAAATACGTAAAATATGGAAGGCCAACCACCGGCAAGTCCCGCCAACCAACCGGATCCGGCTAAACCAACCATAGAACCAATCAATGATCCTGCGTAGATAACAGCGATAGTTCGACTTCGTTCATTTGGGGGGCACCATCGGGAAACCATAACGTGGACAGTAGGAAACGTGACACCTTCCCCTAAACCCTCAGCCACTCGCACAGCTACTAGCCACCACTGTCCTGCCCGGGCTGCCACTGGCGTTAACAAAGTGAAAACTGATGTGCAAAGAATACCGAGACCGAACACCCACTTTGCACTGTACAGTTCCGCCATTCTTCCACCAGGTATCTGGGTGAAAATATAACCCCAGAAAAACGAACCCAAGATAATTCCTTGCGTCACTTCATCCCAGTCGAATTCACCATTATCAACGTGCGCCGATGACGTTGCATTGTTTGAAGAACTGTCGTATGAACATTCTGTACCATTGTCCGGGAGTTGCGGGGCTGTTTTTACCATTGCAACAAGTGCGACGCTTAGATTTATTCTCATTATGTAAACATTCATTATTCCAAATGATGTTAGACATGTAAACACGAAACGAGCTGGAATCCATCCCAAACAGCTCTTCGTCCACTTCGATGAGCAGCAGCTTTTCTCGTTAGACGTTTGCATAATACGACTTCTGCAATAACGGTCCTCAATAAGTCTTCTACCACTTGCATATGTATACAATTCTTCTGTCACGCGCTACGTTGTACCTTTAAGGACACCACTTCTCATGTTTTGAAAAACAATACAGTATTTTACGAGCACTTGGTGGGAGCTGTTGCGACAGCTTGTGTCACGGTTCATCAGCGATTGGTTAGCTAGGAGGAAGTCAAAAACAAACATATCGGGGCAAACGCCAGAATCTGTCTGCGGATGGGATCACCTGCGTCAAGACAAATTAAAACGAATAAAATCGTAGCACTTCTCCATTAAAAACAAAAACACGCCAAAAAAAAAAAACACTGTTTCTACTCCTGATATCTAGATAATTATTGCCACAGCGCATTTGTGTCTAAACTGAGTCAATAGCATTCCACTGTGTTGTGACGCCAACAGGAAATTCACGGCATCTCATTCGTTAGCCGTTCCTGCCAGGCATGGCATACTTTTGCAATTACGTAATTGAGGAAATTGTTTTACCTGTTTGTTAGCACTCTTTAATTTTCAATTCATGAATGAGTGACCGTTAATTTCATGGTTTGTGAACACAGTAGAAAACTGACACATAAATAACTTTTAAACGCGGGAGATCATCGTAAAATAAAAGGAAACATAATAAGTTGACATTATCAGGAATGTATGATGCAGCAAGCTTTGCTTAGTACGTAGCCTATGCTTCACTTGTCCCTGATAAACAGTACAGTATTGTCCCTGCATACAGTATTGTCTTTGTCGATGCCTTCGTTTTTTTATCATCATTCTTTACCTAAGTCACTGAGAACGAATATTTGGTCAGCTTTTACTCTTCTGTACCCTACCAGCTGAGAAGACTATTGCAACGACTTTGTTCGTCCGTCCGCCCGTCGCTTTTTTCAATTTCGCAACGGTACCAGATATTGACGACCATTGTTTACAACGTTAGATTCAGTGTGAGAAGTTAGTTAAATAACATGGCAAATTAAAACATCGTTACTTCCTTATAGCTAATAGAATTCTTCGACGTAACTAAATTAAATAATAACATTTAATCGTCGAATTAAAATCCTAAGGTAACACTCAATAAAAACAAATGGATTTTAGCTTCGTTTAAAATAGTTTCGTTGCATTGTTGCATGAATGAATAGAGCAGTGACACGACGTAGTATTATTGTATATAACTCT